>CAJNSZ010000444.1:0-66743 GCA_905329745.1 Rotaria sp. Silwood2
AGTCGAGAAAAAGAGCATGATTTGTTTTCATTGATTATTTGAATTAAAATTGAAACTAAATATTTTTCTTTTTTCTAAACCGGCAGGAGAGTGTCGATTGGAATTGGAATTCGAATCGCAATGTTAGTTACATCTATATTCGAACTCAAACTAGGCAATTAGTCGAAACTGCACACTGAATAAGTCAAAAATCGCGAAACGGAGAAAATAATAGCGATGAATCTATTGTGCATAAAGGAATAAGGCAAATGAAAGCCTAATAAATATGGTAGCGTCACAAGATCACAAGGAGACATATTTGCTTATCAGCTCGATTTTCAGACCATATGTCATCCAAGAAAAAATACACTAATTCCTATTTTTCAAAAGTTCTGTTGGTTTCAGCAATCTCTAATTGTCACATATATCAAACTTGAGATATTACTGATTATTTTCAACAAGTGATAATTTAGAAACAGAGGAAGCTTGAACTATGACCCTTTACTCGATCGGCGGCGGCGGCGGCGAAAAATCGGCGGCTAACACCTCTAGCGAAAACCTTTAGTCAAGCTGTACAGGAGTATATGTAGAAAATAAGTGAGTATTAATCTTTGAGACAATGTTTTTTTCACCTTGACACATACATACAAATGCAGTTTATTTCATATGACCCTCCCTTCAGTCGAGGAAATATACTCGCTTTCATCCTCAAGAAAAAGATGAACTTCCATGGATAATAAATAATATTTTGGTTTTCATGCGGTTTTTATTCTGTCTATTTTTTTATTATAAACTACGATATATAGACTGCATAGTATAGTAATTAAAAATAATCATGTAAGTTGTTGAGATTAGTAATTAAAATAGATGAAACAATTCTAATATAAATAGAACTTGATGATTGATAAGGATGTTCATTTAAAGTATCTCAATGAATTCCACTATACAGATCTTGTATTAAATTCTTGGAGAACTCTTTTCACTGACTTGTACAAAAGCATATTTGAATCATGATGATAGTATGAAAGTGCTTTTGCATAGTTTGAAATGTTTTGTGCCCATTGTCGAAGTGGTTCAAGCTCTATTTTATCTGCAAAAATACCATAGCCTAGCCTTTCTAATTACCAAGCATTGAGCACTTGTTCATATTGATTCTCGACGGGCACACTCAAAAATGGTCGTTGTAAGCTTACTTCTTCATTCATAAGAGAAAGTCCACCATTATCAAAGACACCTTTAGCACATGCTAAATCATCTACAAATCCGTGTTCAGAAAAATCTTTGAATTTCAGATTATCAACTTTTTCCTCGCGACCAAGTTCATATATGATACATTTTTCACCAAAGGCTTGTAAAACAGAAATAAGAGACGTATCACTTTTGCTACTTTGATAAACAAGAAAATATTCACAATGTTCAACTGGTAATGGTTTTGCATCAAGAATACTCTGACGAAGAATTGGTGGAACAGCTATTGTATTACCTTTATATTTGTCACGAATTTCAGGAGTAAAAAAAAACCTGTAATAATGTAATAATCACAACGTGGAAGTTTTGCTTTGACAAAACATTTGTATGTATAAAATGCTATTGGATTTGACTCTCTAGCTTCTTCTGGAATGACATATCGTTGTACAATATGTTGATTATCGATCGAAAGGATGGGTAGTCCATGTATTTTAGCAAAAATGTATGCAAAACTATCAAAATCACTAATAACAGCTTGAGGCATCCATGAAACAAGATTTTTATAATATGCATCAAGGTTTTTGTTAAGCATATCTGGCATGCGTTGCATGGTGTGTAATACTGAAGCTTTTTCATCAAATACATTATTAACATATTGCATTGTTAAACCTTCAATTTTAATTATATCAATAGCTGCTTCACCTTCACTCGCTTCGTCACAACTTGGGAATCGTTTTGAAAAGTTGTCATGAAGAAATTTATATGCACGATTGCTTACGACGACTTTAACATGATATTGCTCCTTTAGCAGTATTTCAAGTGTGACTTTGGATTGTGTTGCATGTCCCATTCCTTCACCTACGATGCCATAAAGAATACGCATCGTCTTAGATTTTCGAGATGAATTAAAAGGTAAAATTGCTAAATGAACAATACGATCAGCTTCTTCTACTATAGTTTGAATATTATTATCATTACCAAGGATAGCAGAACTAATCTTGATATTTGTATTAGTAAATTCTTCGTAAAATTGATCCATAAGTTTATCTAATTCGAATTTTGCTGAATAATCACGAAATAATTTAGTCCATGATTTCATGTCAGAATCATATTCATTCATTTCACCATATACATTAATTATACGGCTAGAAGGAGATTTTTGAAGTAAACGTATAAATGCCTTTAATACAGTCAATAGATCAAAAGATTCTCTCGATTCAAATCCTTCATATAACATAGTATTTATTTTCAATTGATTATTATCCAGAAATATTCCAACATTAATTAAAATATCAAGTTTTCCGAACTGTTCATCGATTTTTTCAATTACTTCGTCAGTCGTTTTAAGATCGACTGTATTAAGTATAATAAATTTGGGCTCAATATCTTCATTGTTCAATTTCTTTATTATTCGTTCAAATTTATTTTCATTGTTTGAACAAAATAAAACACATATACTTTTTTTTCCTAACTGATAAGCTATTTCATCTTCTAATTCATCACCTGTACCAATAATTAAAGCAACAAGCAGTGACATTTCGACAATTTAGGTAATCTAAAATTAGACATAATATATTGTATAATACTATAGTAAATTATCTCTTCTCTGCATTAGACAATTCTTTTGCGAAGGAATGACTGTAGAAATTAGTTTCTATGGTTTATTTCATAGATATATAATATACATATTTTAATTGTAAATCTTTTTTATGTGATGGATGATACAATGAAATTTATCTCATCTTCTCTCTGGAAATAGAAAGCTCTTCAAAAAGAGACATCAATTCTATGCGATGAAAATTTGCCGTTACGTTTTGATTCTCGAACAATTGAATTTTAGTGGCAATTCTATGGTAATAAAAGCACAAATCATTTTATGGTGATAAAATCATGATAAACAATGAAAAAGAAACGAACAAATAGATGATTGAGAAAAAGTTCCTAAAAACAAAGGCTAATAAATTTTTCTCAGACACAAAACTTGCTTCGATCAAGTGCATAACAATATTACAAGTCAGGAATGAAAATACTCGCTCTCTCATCTAAGTAGAATCTGTAGTTAAAATCATAAGAAGGCTTCACAATCTGTTATCGATTATTAAACTTTCACTGCTAGGAAAAACGTTTTCGTTTCGTGCGAATGTTTTTTTCGCGTAATATGAGCATACTTCAAAAAAAATTTCACTCTAACGATGCAATCGAATTTTAGAACTTCTAACCGAAAGAGTGTATAGTCTGTTCAGTTCATTGTCCGTTCGCAAGAATGAAAATACAATAGAATTTAATATCAAAATTTCCATTAGAGCAATGAGCACTGATATAAGAAAAATTCATTTGAATAGTGCAGGGTCAATATAAATAGTAAAGTGGATAATTTGGGTGTGGGTGTGGGTGTGGGATGTGCATGTGGGTGTGGGTGTGGGTGTGGGTGGGTGTGGGTGTGAGTATGGGTGGGGAGTGTAGGTGTGAATATCCGTCCACATCCACCCACACTCACACCCACACCCACACCCACACCCAAATTATCCACTTTACTATTTATATTGACCCTGCACTATTCAAATGAATTTTTCTTATATCAGTGCTCATTGCTCTAATGGAAATTTTGATATTAAATTCTATTGTATTTTCATTCTTGCGAACGGACAATGAACTGAACAGACTATACACTCTTNTTGGCGTGGATGAATGATACTGACACCTACACCCACAACCACACCCACACCCACATCCACATCCACACCCACATCCACATCCACACCCACACCCACACCCACACCCTCTAGATAGCCACCACACCCACACACCACACCCACCCACACCCACCACCCACACCCACACCCACCCCACACCCACACCCACACCCCACCCACCCAAAGGTATAAATCTTTACAGATATAATTTTCAGCTTATTAAAATGTTTTTTCACAGTTAACTAACCTTTAGTTTCTAACGCTCATGAAGTGTTCACTATCGAAAAAAATGAATATTTATAAAAGTTATTATATTTCAAAAAATCTTAAATTTGAACACAATACAGATGTTTATTTAAATCTACTTACTTTCTTACCAACATATATAGAGAAATGTTGACGGATTTTCAGATTTCTAATAGTACTTGACTATATTATAATGCCAAATAGACAAATTGATATGGTGTTCATTGAGCGAAAAACATATGAGCGAACGAGTTTTTCAGCGAAAAAAACACAGCGAAAAACACCATAGCGAAAAAAAATTTCAGCGAAGGCGCATGACAACGAAAAAACAAAATCGCCCTCACCCTCACATTTACATCCTCACCCTGTTTCGCTGATATATATTTCGCTCAAATACTTTTCGCTTATTATTTTTTTCGCTATTTCCTTTTCGCTGAAAACTCTTCGCTGAAAAGCCTTTCGCTGATTTGCCACCATCCCGACAAATTATTAGGGGAGTGAACAAAAAATATCAAAATGAAAATATGAACTATCTGTTCAACATAATAGTGGCCAAAACCATTGATGTCATATCTTGAGAACGGAAAGAAATACAAAGTTGCGACTTGTACCATTTGGTAGAAAACATGTACTCGATTGATAAAAATGAATCAATGGTGTAGGTTTCAATTGGTGTCTGTGAAAGTATAGGTATGTAGGGTGTGCGTATGCACTTAGGTCTTGTCTTTACATATCCAAATTCACTATAGGAATTCTTTTATGACTCTTTTTTGAAAAAAATAATTTTTCGACTCGAAATATTTTTGACATACAAAAATGTATCAAAAAAAAAAAGAAAAATGAGTAGAAGTTTTATTTAATCTTCATTCAATGAATCCTTAGAAGATATCACTAGAGCTTTTATCTATTTGATGCAGGATGTGAATGAAATGTGTTTGAATATAAATTTCGTTCAATCGATTTTTTGTTGAATCGACGATATTTTTCTATCCTACTTAAATCAAATGATTATTATGCAAATGATTAGAGAATTTATTACACATAATTGATAACTCTCATCATTCGATAAATAGAATCGTATTCCCGTTTTCTTCTGAGAATCGATTAAATCACATAAGTTGATTTTTGAATTGATCTCTTATCAACACAATTTGACTCTTTCTTATGTCTTGTTTAACTTGATAATAATTTGAAGACAAAAAAAAATGAAGTGATTAGTTATTATCAAGCATATATAAGAGGTACAATGGTGAATCTTTTATGCTATATAAATATTTACTGTATCTGTTTTCTTAATTTTTGTTTTGCCCTTGAGACTCATGTCATTATTGTCTTCTTTTTTTTTTAGTTTTTTCTTTGAACTTGTTGATATTCCTTGACTGATTCTTTTAACTGTGACACAATATAAGATAGTTTAATACATAAACATATTCTGATATTTATTAGAGTACATTTTGTGCATGTGTTATATCATGAAAATTCTATCTAGAGATGAAGTCAATGAAGACGTTAGAAAAATCTCGTCATATCAATGGTTATTCATAACTGTTATATATAATTTAACTTCTTTTACATGTTGTCTACTAGCCATTTTTGCTGCTGATTCCTATTTTAGATGGGGTGTCTGGATGTGGATGGTTGAAAGTCTTGTCTTCATTTACATTCACACCACACCATCTCGAAATTTGTATCATTAAATTTGTGCAAGAAATTGGGACACACAGAGATCTACGTTTTAGACTCGTAATATAGAAGTAGCTATGAAAGAATTTAACATTTGTATCTCTATGCCCACATCTATATTTTCTTATTCAGCTGGATCGGTTGTTCGAAAAACGAAAATAGATTTTTGACAGGAAGCCTTAACTGTTTTCTTAAACATAGTTCATATTCCATTTGAGATGATTGTCAAAATTATGTTTAAGCAAAAAAGATCAGCGATTCACAATATAATTCATTCTACATGTTTTTAATTTCAAATAATAAGTAACTTTGGTTTAACATTTGAAATTTGATAAAAAGAGAAACCTTAATTAAAATATTAAATTGTTCGCTAAAAACAACGATGACTCGTCTGATTAAACAAAGTTATTCTTTCAAACAACATAAAAATGAAAATTATATATGTACAATTTCATATCATTTGCAACGATTGATGGTGATGATAGAACTTTTTTTCAAAATTTCTTTCTCAATATATCCAGTACGCTGATAGGTTTTATAATTTAAACCAACGATGGCATCTATTATAGAAAACATATCGATTAAAATTTATTTAGTCAACTTCAGAAAATTATCACAAAAGTTTAATAGTGATGGTTCGAATTTGATCTCCAAACTCAATCGCAAATAATAGTTTAGCTAATCAATTCATATTCTTTATTCTAAACATGATTGATTTTCTTATTAATAATTTCAGATATAACTATTATTTTAATATTGTATATCACATACTTTTTCTTCATCATTTGAGTCATACGACTAGATACTACTAGAAAGAGATGATTGATAGTTCGATATATAAGAATAAGTACATCTATTACCTACTGTTAATGGCTGTTGATGAAAAAACAAATATTACTCACAATATATTTTAATTAGTATGAAAGAAGAGCAAAGAACAGTTATCTTAAACTCAGTTCGTGTTTCATACTAATGCTGCATTAAATTAGTTAGTATCACGTGCATACTCATCATGGTCCATGACGATAGATGTTATCAAGTCGTCTCCAACTTCCAAGATAAAAGGAGAAAGACATAACTTAAATGTCTTTCACGGCTTGTGAAGTATGTCTGTGAGGATAGGAGGCGAAGTATATATCATGTACTAGTGCATGAAAATAGCTACAAAGTGAATATTTACTTTCTATTTAAAAGTTTTTATTAAAAAACATCCTATCACAAACCGTGACATTTTTTTGTTGTTGTTTAGCTTTTTCTATGCGTTCACTGTGGCTGAAGAATTAGATTTCTATCTTTACACTTCAATACTCATTTTTACGAATCAAGAAATCTTTCCATTGTGTTAAACAGTGATTCGAAAGAAGAGAAAAGATTAAACTTATCGATTCTTAGGAATTAATATATTATTTTTAAAAAATTGAACAAGAATTCTTTCATTGTTCTTATTGCTAGCGCCTATGAAGTTGTTAACTATTAGAAGCTTCAAAAGTTGTGTGAGTTTTGCATTTTATATCTTCTTAGAGTTGTATTAATAAACTTTTTTCGAACGAAGTATTTAGTTAATGGTTACATTATCAACAGATCAAGGTGTAATCAGTTTCAATTCTATATTTGAATCGATCAGTTGTTACTGGTTATATCAATTGAATTTTTTTTTATTTTAGCTTGTTAGGTATGGATGCCATTTCTCTCTTTACTCACACTTAAAAAGTGTAGAAATTTTCAATGTACTTGCTCTATATTGACTTCAATATCAACTGGATGTAATACTTTTATTGTTCTCATACTGATTAATTTATATCATCAGTTTATTTTTGTTTTGCTTTATGATATAGAAATTAAAGAACAACAAAACTATATTTAATATTATATATAATAGTAATTTATATGTCATCATTTCGTCCATGGGAATTATAACTCTGTTTCGATAGTCTATCGGATTTTTTTCTAGCGATAAATTTGTCACTTTATCTAACACGTCAGATATTGACGAAGTTTATTCTACGAATTTTTTCTCCTACGATTTCAGGATGACTTTGAAATCTAGAAAAACTTGAACACAATATTTCCCTTATCGGCCAAAACGCGTAACATGTCAACTGAATGACCGGAAGTTTGAAGTCATCATTTTTGAAACTCGTCATCGCTATTGTGTAGAGCATAGTCGAAAGTATATGGAAACATATTTTGCTTCGTTAATAAATGCCTTGAAGCGCTTGTTAAAAATTGATAGGAGAGAGAGGTCACTCCTATATAATGAAAATTCCTGTATTTAGACTATTAGTTCCGCTAACCCTTATATCGAAACAACTTGATATATATAAATTTGATTAAGACTAATTAAGACTATGATAATAGATCTATCTTTTGGGATAGCAGCTGGTTTCCTGTATGTTATACATATTTGCAGCGAGCTTAAGTAAAACTACCAAATTTATAACGTCATCGCATAACGAAAAATGAGTATTGTTTGTCTTTCTCTGGATAGTCTCAACTTTTTTTAATATAAAATACATATCTAAAGCTAATTTTTTATAAGCTATCTAATGCACATATTTTTATCCGAAAAAAATTCCGTTTTATAATTATTTTATGTAACGCGATGACGTTTTTTACCGTTTTCTACATTTTTTGCATATCTCTAAAAAGCTTTTTCAGATGGTGATTTATTATTCAAAAACCACTGTAAGCTATGAGTAATGTATGTTTTTATTAATTACTAATAAATTACCATAAGAATATAGGTGATTGGTCTAATAAGTTGATTGAATTCAATTAAAATTAAATTATCGATCAAAATCATTGATCGTTTCTATGATAATATACGTAAGGTCGGAGAAACTCAAAATTCTAGTAAACATCTTTTCTCGATAATTTATATATGTGGTTAGACAGAGCTCATATAACTGTCTAAGAAAATATACTTTAAAAAAAATTTCATTTTATTATACATACAAAACACTTAAAATACTGAGATGATTCAAAACGGAATGATCTCAGTAATAGAATGATCTTAGTATTTTTTGAGTTTTTTTTATGTATATAGAAGAGTGAAAAAAAATTTTAAAGTACATTTTCTTAGACAGTTTTATGAGCTCTATCTAGCCATATATAAATTATTGAGAATAAATGTTTACTGAAATTTTGAGTTTTCCCGACCTTATACAAACATTGCTTTTTATATATTAGTCAAACTAGTTTATTTTTTTTTTTACGATTTTTTTTTATATTAGAAGGATCAATAAATACAGCATTTAACATTTGCATACTTTAATCCTTAGAGTAAAAATAATACCTTGTCTTTACAGAGGTGTACGTATAACAAAATGAAGCATAGAAAAAAAAAAACTTACAAAAGTCATCGTCATCGCGTTACGCTAATGAAACTGATCATTCTTCAAAATAAGAAGCCTGTTTGAAAATTTTTTATCCATTGGATACCTCAAACTATTAGCTACAAACCGTCTATGGAACGTTTCTTTTAATGTAGTATACATTCGCAGAAAAATAAACATCTATTATCAATGATACAACGACATATAATAAATGTTATGAATCATACTTTATTGCTTTTAAACAAATTAATCGATTATTATGGTATTATGATAGTATAGATACAGGTTATTTCTTAGCTTATATAGATGGACAATGTGAAAAAGCAATATTTACAGATGCATTGTATGGTCAAGTATTAGCATTTACATATGGATTAGGTCCTTTATATAGTATATCAATAGATGAAAAAACATTTAGAAAGTGAAGTACGATTAGCAGATACACCATATGGTTTAAGAATGTTAACTGGACGAGAACCATTAACAAATCCACAAGATAATTCTATATGGATGGATGCATCACAAGATTGGTCTGTATTAAATTTATGGTTTAATATAGATTTAGATAGTGCATTAATACAATCGGAAAAAGGCTTAAATCATGTAAGACAAACATTAAATGATCAATGGAATATACATAGTTTATATGCAGGTGAGATGGTTGTGGTATTGGAGGAAAACCGTGGGTTACATCACATTATGGTTTTCATATGGTCTTATGGTATTTACCATTTGTAATTACAGGTCAATATACAGATTTAACAAAATGTATATTATTTGTTTTCACGTAAATTACGATCACCATTTATTTTGCCTGTACTTATTCCCAATAGTTTTGAATCAATAAGTGCAACTCCATTATTAAATGGACAATCATCGTATATAAAGGGTGTCCCAGAAGTTCTCAAACGATTTTAAAATTCATCGTTCTCGCATTCAACAAACGCAAACTCTTTGAAACTTTGATATATTATTGCACATATGTAGTGCCACATAACTACAACGTTTGAGGTCTATAGATTCAACTATAGCAGAGAACCTATAACAACACTATGACGTACGATTTGTAAAATTTTCCTGTATTCTGGGTCTGCCAAAATATTTATATTTCGGCTTAGGTAGATGATAAAATCTTGAATTTTTTTTTTAAAAGATGCGCCGTGAAAAGCTCTAGAAAAATTGTAATAACAAATCCTTATTGATTTGTGTTAATGGTTTCTGCCATACACAAAATGATAAATCTGCATGATAGTACTACTTCTCACCATATTGTGCGTAATAAAAAAAATGTTTGTCTTACATGATTTAAGCCTNGGCGCGGGTAATAGTTCCATATTCACTCCTCATCATTTACCATACACCCTTGCCCTCACCCCGACACGTATCTTCAACCAGACAGCCACGAATAGTTTGACTAAAAATTTTAATTCTTCCTAGTTCAGATTAAAATTTTGAAGTTAACTAGTTGACTTCAAAATTTTAATCTGAACTAGGAAGAATTAAAATTTCAATCTGTCCTAGTTCGATTTAAAACTGAACGCGATTTTAATTTGTCCTACGACATATATATAAATATTTATTGATAAAATAACTTAAAGAATTTGTTTAATTTAGACGATATATTCGACTTTTTCATGCATATACTCGACGTCGTATTCATAGAATGGTTAAATCACAAACATTCTACTGGATTGTCATTATTCTTGTATTAATGAATACAGCTGTACTAGCAAGTGAATACTATGGACAACCAGAGTGGTTAACTTATACTCAAGGTATGAGTATAGTTTTTGAGAACATGGAACTTGTAATAATGTTCGATATACATTTCATTAATGTTATATTAATAATCATAGATAAATCTTTTTCTAATAGAATAATTCAAATCACAGAGAAAAAAAAAGTTATGGTTTTTCCACAAAATTAATGATAGTTGAAAAACATAGAATTTCTTCTTAAGATTTGATTGGAAACTATAGAGTGAATATCAAATGTAGAACATAGTGAGAAACTCTTCTACAGATGAGCGGAGGAAGCGGTAGATTACTTTCGTTTTGCTGCTGCTCCAAACGCATAATAGTCTTGCTTAAGAATATAGATAAAAGCGTGCAAAAAATGCTAGCGAACATAGTTTGATATATTCTCCCTCATTGAGAATAGAACAACCTTGACATATCTACTTGAAATGTTATAAGTGAACATAAGGTCAATTCTCTTGTAAACTTAATTATTTATATTATAATTGTTTTTCTTGTAATCCAAAATAGAATCATAATTTCATATGTGAGTTGATTATCATCAATATTATTAAAACCAAGCACGTTCTTTTCTTATTAAATTCAAGATTTTATATACGTATAATATTTTCACATAAGAATTTATGCAAAATTCTATGAAAATCTCCTACAAAGTACTCGAAAGTATAATTTGACATGCGTTTTCGTTCCTTGAAATTCTGACATCTAATCAGTTGAATAATTCGATCTAATAGGAGCAGTGAGAAATCCAGGAAATCCGCTAAGAAATTATGATTATGAGCGAAGAATGGTTCTTAAATCCCGGTCGAGATATTATGAGCTCCGTTAGTTTTTCGTTTCTGCTAAGAAAAAAAAATCTCTCAGCAGAGATAGCATTAGTGTTTGGTGGGTAGAAAAATTATCTAGAAGCGGAAGTGCAATTCCAGCTACGGCTCCGGTTCGACTCTCAAAAAAATATCATGTGAAACGGAAACCATTCAATCATCAGATGAATACGAAAATTTGAAATATATTTTGACGAATTTTCACTATTGAATTGTTAAGATTAAAGACACTACATATTTCACTACTTAAATAAAACTATATTAAATATGTTTTTTTTGCGAGATTGTCGAATTTTAGATAGCATTTGCCATTGAACATAAGAACTCATAAATTTATGAACATTTCTAAATAATTGAATATATTTTAGAAATAGCCAATCGAATATTTGTCATATTATTTTCATTTGAAATGCTTCTTAAAATGTATTCACTTGGTATAACTGGTTATTTTGTATCAAATTTTAATCGTTTCGATTGTTTTGTTGTTATTGCATCAATTATTGAATTTGTTCTTATTTATCGAGATTTAATGCCACCATTAGGTATATCTGTGCTTCGTTGTGTTCGTCTATTACGTGTATTTAAAGTGACACGTTATTGGACAGCATTAAGAAATTTAGTTGCATCATTACTTAATTCAATGAAATCTATAGCATCATTACTTTTGTTATTATTTTTATTTATTGTCATATTTGCTTTATTGGGTATGCAAATGTTTGGAGGAAAATTTGATCGAATATTTGAAGTTGAAGAAAAACCAAGAAATAATTTTGATTCATTTTGGAGTGCACTTATTACAGTTTTTCAAGTAATAACAAATAAGAAAGCTATAGATATATATATATATATATATGTTCTTTTTGTTAAATAGATTTTAACAGGTGAAGATTGGAATGAAGTATTATATACGGGTATACGTGCACTTGGTGGTCTTGGTCTTGTTGGTACGGTTGTTTGTGTTTATTTTATTGTTTTGTTTATTTGTGGTAATTATATATTACTCAATGTATTTTTGGCTAGTAAGTTATTTTTAATAAATCAAATAAATAAATAGCAAAAAAAAATGAAAATAATTATTGTGATTTCTAGTCGCCGTTGATAATTTGGCTGATGCTGAAAATTTAACTGCAGCTGAAGAAGAAGAACAAAAGAAACGAGAAGAAGCCAAATTAGGTGAAGGAAGTAAACTCAATGGAGATGTACCAGGAGCAAATCAGTAAGTTGTTATTTTGTTTTTGTGTACTCAAAAAGTGAGCACACTCTAGAATCGGTCAGTATGTCCGTCCGGCCGGCCGTATACACAATAACTTTCGAAAGGAGAGTCCGATCACGATGAAATTTTCTACACAGTTCAGTCTTAACAATGTCTCGATCGAGTTCGAAGATGAGCAGGATCTATCAAGAAATGGCTGAGTTATCGAAAAAATTGTCATTATTGAGAAGACCATCCCTGAAGGGGGGTACAGGGATTTTTTCAAAAAAAAAAATTTTTTCTCCGAACTATTCGCAATATATATAAATCGTCGCAGTTTTTAACGCTGATTCCGAATCTGATATTAGTTTTGAACCAAACCGTAGCTTTCTAACAAAACATCCCCTGAAAAAGGTCTCAAAATGCAGAAAAACTACATGAAGAAAGCAAATAGTCTAGATATGTCTCAGATGATAAAAAACAAAGTGAATATACCTTTTCACTTTTTGAAGTACACATAACACTTGGATTTAAATCCGATGTTTTCGCATTTATTTAAATAATATAATCAAAAAGAGTAGCGATTGATACTAATAGAAAATATATTCGAAAAGTTTCGTAGTTTTTTTTTTCTTTCATAAACTTGAATTTTTATTAATTCCAATTGAAATATAAGACTAAGATCTAATTGCATAAATTTTTTTTGATTCTAATTAAGTAACTTCGAGATAGTTTAATATTGATGATCAATTGATCTTTCTCAATATAATTCGAAACTAAAGATTAAGATATTTATCATATGACACATTTTTATGGAACAGTCTATAGTATGGCTCATTTAAATGCATTGATCGAATATAATACAAGAATCTAAATTGATTTATGATAGTGAATAGATTATATTGTATTGTATTTGTTCGGAAATGAATTATTTCGAAGGTAATAAGACCTTAATTGATCTTTTTATATGTATGGATCAAGTTTTTTTCCTTCCTTTTGCAGTGATAGATATCATCAACGACGATAACTTATCGTCGATTAGGGTGTGGATGTGGTTTTGCATATGATTCATTGCTTCATTCATAGCCACACTTTCTATTATCTTACAGAAAAATTATTTCGTGTTCATGACAATCTATGTTTTATTTATTTTAACATAAAACCCAATGGAACTTCTGTCTTAGAACATTGGTGCTCCAATAGTTATTCATTAATTGAATTATTAAACAAAAATGTAATGAGTATTTTATTGCTAGTCGTTATCTAATTTTACCCAATCTGAACTACCTGAAATCATATTAAAATGAATTTCGTTGCATATGTATGTTTGTTTTTGGCTTCTTTATGATATTGCATCAACTATTCATTCTGTAAATATCCTACTGTTTCTAGACGCAATTCTTCTTAATAGAATACATATTTGAATAGAATGAAAAAAAAGCGAAAAAGAAGGAGAGCATACAGAAACGAAAGAAAAAACATTACCATGAAGCACACGTAAGAATCAAGTCATTTGAAAAAGAACAGGCAGACAGTGTACAACTAAACAAATATTAATAAGCAGTAAACATAACGGTTGCAACTATTTGACTGTGGTGAGTTAATTATTAAGAAAATTCGAAAGGAAAATACTTAGTGTCGAGACACTGCGAATATTAGTAAAAAATAATACAGATATAACATTGATAATCATGATCGACTTTACATAAGCTGATCGATACGTCAATATACTTAGAATAATTCAAAATTAGTCTCGTCAAGGTCTTATTTCCTTTTAGTAAACAAAATAATTTTCCTTTTTGTGAATAAATAGAGCGTCTTTCATTTTATCTTTCTATTCCATTTGATCGATCGTCATTCAATACTAAAATAAAAACCCTTGGTGAAAACTATTTTTTGTTGGAAGCTGACTAGTGGTATTATTTCCTCTACTGAAAGGAGGGTAATGCGGTGAGCAGCTCCCAAAACCAAATGTTCGTTCTTTAGTTCGTTAGTTGGCATTGCAGAACGAAAGAAAAAAAGTATACAAAACGAAAGAGGTGTATACATTGATTTGAGTGGCTGAAGAACAAAAGAAAACGAAAATATTGATATAAACACATTTTCAGCCGACATAGCGAGTTTTGTTTATCATGTTTTTACAACATGCTATCTATAAAAAGAAGCATTTTTGGGTGACTTTGCAGATCTATCGATCGACTGCAGTCTTGTTATTGTCACCCATAGATACATTTTTAACAGCATGATGTACCACGGATAATATCAATAATACACTTTGTAAATGTAAGTGACATGTCACTCGCACCAGTTATCTTACTGCAGTAGAAAATCCAAAGCAAGAAAACGTCTTCAGTATGAAAGAGACCTTCTAGAAAATACACTGGATAACGTAAATCAATTATGAAGTAATTCAAAAATAATAATTTTTATACTAATTCAATTTTCATCACATTTACCAATACTTTTAATAGTATTTGCTAAGGTCTACTAGAGTCTACTGGGCTCTTTTTGAGGATGAGAATAGAAGTACAAACACATCCAGTCTCTTCCCTGAGGGTGAAGGTGAGGATGAAAACACACACACACATTCGTAGGAAGACTGGAAAGACCCTAGAAAACCTACATAGTTTCTTGTAGATCTCGCTTGATCCTATAAGATCATAGTCAACTCTGGTAAAATTATGTTATAACTTTTATATCAATGTGCGAGTAGAAGTACAATTTGTATTATAATTGTCTTATGTACAGACATGTATAATGACATTGTATGCCAGTACATGAAATGAATTCTTGAATTTTACGTTCCAGAGGAGTGAGTGAGGATGAGAATGATTGAAATAATTCTTGAGTGTGGCTTTGAGGATGAATTTGATCTAGTGAAATGTTGAATTCTGAACTTTTGAGAATCATATCCATCTCAGAGTACAAAACGTACTTGTATTTGTGCAGCCTTCACTTTCAGTGAAGTTGATTGTAATGTGGAAAGGCCTTTTTATAAAATAAATTAGTAAATATAAAAAATAACGTGAAATTTTTAAATAGGAAAATAAACCGATATTGACTAAATTTGAGAAGCATTATTGTAAAATCGTTTATTTGTTGTCTTCAAAAAACTATTTTTTTTTGTGTAGAAGAGCAGTTGTATATGATACATGAACAGTACGTATCTTGTGAAAAAAAAGTAANTATCAATGTGCGAGTAGAAGTACAATTTGTATTATAATCGTCTTATGTACTGACATGTATAATGACATTGTATGCCAGTACATGGAATGAATTCTTGAATTTTACGTTCCAGAGGAGAGTGAGTGAGGATGAGAATGATTGAAATAATTCTTGAGTGTGGCTTTGCGGATGAATTTGATCTAGTGAAATGTTGAATTCTGAACTTTTGAGAATCATATCCATTTCAGAATACAAAATGTACTTGTATTTGCACAGCCTTCACTTTCAGTGAAGTTGATTGTAATGTGGAAAAGCCTTTTTATAAAATAAATTAGTAAATATAAAAAATAACGTGAAATTTTTAAATAGGAAAATAAACCGATATTGACTAAATTTGAGAAGCATTATTGTAAAATCGTTTATTTGTTGTCTTCAAAAAACTATTTTTTTTTGTGTAGAAGAGCAGTTGTATATGATACATGAACAGTACGTATCTTGTGAAAAAAAAGTAAGAAATTTGTGTTGCAATTATGTGAAATTTTTTGACTATCATTAATGAATGTCATGTAGATACATCGGAAAAAGAATCTGATGATATAGTTTTTGATAAAATTCGATATCATTATTCATGAGTAGTCGTATGTTATCTTGAAATGTTTTTAAAACATTTTTCTTCTTTCCAAATTCGAAAAATTATTTAAACTACATGGAATTAGATAACCAATTGTTTCTTTGGTCAGTGTATAGTAATGACATATCTATAAACTGATCTTATATCACTATGAGGCTACGATTCGATATGTCATAAAAGAAGATATAGAGTAATTGGAGGTAAATGTATAGAAAAAAAATAGTGAGTTTCAATATATTGATAACAACTTTTTTTATTTTTTAGTTTTTCGAAAAATTTTCTTGATGAAACATCTAGCTGAATTGTTTTCCTATCGATTAGTGAAATCATTTTTTCAAAATCTTGCGAGCTCACTTATCCTTAGGATGTTCTTTGAATCCTGCTTGTCGATTGTACATTTATTACAATGAAAAATAAAAAAAGTTTTTATCAATATACTGAAATTCACTGTTGTTTTCTATATACGTATTTACTCCCAGTTACTCTATATTGTTTATAACTTGATTTAGAAGTTATATTCAAAGAATAAAAGTGACGAATAATAAAGTTACTATAATACTAATTTTTCTAAATTTCGGTAATCATTTGCGTTTATCCTTATAACATATCAAGTTAAGGTAGATTTGGTAAAATTGTAGAAACAAAAATGCATGATACAATTATTGGAGTAAATTTTATATTTTTCGAAAAAAGACCGAATTAGAATTAAAAAAACTAAGTTTCGTTGTTGATTTGATAATAATGATAAAAAATATTTTGATAATATTATTATTAAATTGAAAAGTTTATTTGCGTATATTTCAATAGAATCACTTAACATTTTCATATAAAATCTCGACAATAATGCATCCAGGTCAAACCTGCTCGGTTGTAAACGGTCGTTTACTGTCCAAACACGGTGACTAACAGCGACTGTTAACATTAGCCATTTACAGCAGCAGTAAACGATGCATTACAGCATATTATGGCAATCATACACAGTGTCCGTGAAAGTCCATCATAGAAAGTTACCATAACAATACAATGACTGTATACTTTGGTCGGAAAACAATATAAGACATTGCATATGCCAGTCGTTTACAACAGTCGTATATGTTGTTTTACGGCATACTACGGCAATTTTAAACATTGACCGGAAAATACCACCGTAAACGCTGGTATTATAAAAATTCGTAAGAAATCGTATGCATTAGTTTTACGCGGTAATTACGTACTCACGGCGATCGTAAACGATGTTTTACGAAGCTTTTCCCAGTCATTGTGAACAATTTACCTTAAAAAATGACCATGTACGACTTCTGTAATACTATACCAACTATATGCGTTCATCGCATAATATCGCGACGTACTTTTTGTATCAACTGAAAACGGTCTGATACAGAAACACTAGTTTTTTTAAAAATCTTATTTCATCGCGAAAAAAACCGCTAATGTTAGGGAATTGCTGTTATTCAATATAAATAATATACTCTCATGATCAAGTGTACCAGTTGACAACTAAAAGCACTTACATCTCTACAAAGTTGAGAAAGACTCTCCAGTTCTATTTCTTGATATGAACAATACTTCTATCAAATCAAACATCTTTCTAACGACTTGATCTACTTGATGTCATTTCATATACCGCAGGTTCTTCGTACAACACACCTATCTCACAAACAATATCATGTATAACACACATTAAAAAAATATATTCACACTCAGTATACAATCATCAAACAATCGCGATTTTTCATTCTTTTCTAGACTTTGTCAACCCTATATATAGGGGTGCATCACATGTTTGTACTCTTTCGAGTTGAACAATAAATAGAAGTAATGTGTATGAAAAATCTATTTTTAAGTAGTATTATTCATAAAAGAAACAATCTTTCCTACCTTTACAAATCGCTTTTTGTCTCAAGTATCTCATTCCGAGGTATTTTGGTAACTTAAAAATCTACTTTCATACATAGAAACCTTTTTTTGAATGATATCTGGTTTTCAAGGTGGTTTTGAGGATAATTACGATCTTCAGAAAAAAAAAGATCTTTAATGATATTTATCTTCGAAGTAACTCATATTAGAATATTTTGGGTGCTTGAATTTATATTTTGATAAAGAAAAGCGGAGGAGTGTAGAAGAGATCTTTAAAGATTTCTTTGATGACTATCATATGCCTCAGTTTTGTTTTGGTTTGCCAAAAGCAGAAACGGTCGTTTCTGGTTACCGTAATGCTCGGTCTGGGAACAATATACTTATTATTTGCAAATATTAAAAGACAAGAAATCTCTTTAAAAAATGGATAAAAGACACAGATAAGAAATGACTTGAATAATATAATAAATATCATAGAAATGATAAATCGAAAAAAAAATAATATCAGAATGTGAAACTTTATTTAATATATTATATTTTTTTTTTGTTTAATTTATTTTAAATATTTAGGTAATTGATAAAGAAATGAAAATAAAATCAAAAAATGGTAATGCATCTCGTTTAAATAATGATAATAAAATATTAGAATATATTTTTTCATATATAAAATATAAATTTGATAATCTATTTGCTCATGGTTTAATTTTTATTATTCCATTATTAACTATAATAAGTGTATTTATTATATTAATATTTAGTATAATTTATTATTTTACTAAAGAAACCGATAGTTACAAAGATGCATTATGGCAAACATTTACACGTATACTTGATCCATGTGCAGCAGCACACGATGAAGGTTTAAAACATCGACTTATATCTGGAATTGTTATACTTTGTGGTCTTGTTATTGTTGCAATATTAATTGGTGCAATTGTTACTTTTATGGATGAAAAATTAAATGAATTAAAAAAAGGACATACAACTGTTATTGAAAAAAATCATACAAGTAATATTTATAAATTAAATATTCAAACTAAAAAACAAAATTTCTCTCTCTTTTTTTATATATTTAGTAATATTAGGATGGTCACCAAAAATATTTGATATTATTAATGAATTAATTATTGCAAATGAAAATCGACGTAATCCTTCAATTGTTATTTTGACATCAAAAGATAATAATGAAGTTCAATATATTATTAAAGATAAAATAAATAATTCAAAAAATACAAGAATTATTTATAGAAATGGTGATCCAATGTCGGTATGTAAAAAATACTAAAAATGATTTTCTAATCGTTTTCCGTGTGTTTCTTTCATAATAATAAATCCTGAAAGAGAATTGTTTGTTCAATTTTCTATATGTAAATATTATAAATGAATGATTGTATTATATTTTATTAATTTTAGATCAATGATTTAAATAAATTAAGTCTTAATCAAGCACGATCAATAATTATATTAGCACCAGAATTAAACAATCCTGATATTAGAATAATAAAAACAATATTAGCAATTAGAAATAATCCAAGACGAAATAACATTAATTTTCATATTGTTGCTGAAATAAAAGAACGAATTAATTTAGAAGCGGCAATAATTGCAGGTTTTTATTAGATTTTATACATTGAAATATGTTTTTTTTACATATTTTATTCATCTTGTTTTTATATAAGTACTTTACTTGAATACATAAGTTGCTGTTCAATGTCATATGAATAATTTAACTTTGTTCACAGAACTATTTAATGGTAAAAAATAATATATATATATATATTTGTTTTAGGGGGAGATGAAGCATTATTTGTCTATGCCAATGAAATAATTGCACGTATTATAGCTCAATCATGTCGACAAAGAGGTTTAAGTACAGTATTATCAATTTTATTATCATTTCAAAATGATGAAATTTATTTTAAACATGAAAATTTACTTGTTGGTAGAACATTTTATGATGCTATTTTTTCATATGATAAATGTTCAGTAATTGGATTAATGCTATCCGATGGAACAGTTAAACTATTTCCTCGATTAAATACAATAATAAATATTGATGATCAAATTATTGTTATCGCTGAAGATGATAAAAAAATTATATTGTCATCTGATTATTTGTCATGTATTAATTATGAACATTCAGGATCAAAATCATCATTATTATTTAATCGTAATACATTTTTATTATCCAATCCTATGACTAGCATAGTAACAAAAAGAATCGAACGAAATCTTCTACTCGGATGGAATAAAAAAGCTCCATTAATTGCTAAAGAATTAGATACTTATGTTGCTCGCGGTAGTGAACTACATATATTAACAAATTCTAATATAATAAAACAATTTATAAATGAACAATTAACTAATGAATTAACAGAACAAAAAATATTTGTACATTCTGGAAGCTTAACAAATAAATTTGATTTAGAAAAATTAAATTTATTTTCATATGATTATGTTATATTATTAGCAAATGAACAAAGAGAACAACAAAATTTAATTGAAGAAACTGATGCTGAATGTTTAATTTGTTTATTATATTTAAAAAATATTATTGATAAATCAAATAATGAAAAAACATTTAGTATAGTAGCAGAAATGTATGATATACGTAATTGCCAATTAGCAAATAGAACATGTGCCGATGATTTTATTGTTAGCCCAGATTTAATATCAAAATATATTTCACAATTATCTGAAAATCAAAATATTAAAAAAGTTTATGATGTTTTATTAACAGCTGATGGTCCTGAGATTTATTTATGTTTAGCATCGATGTTCGTTCCACTAGAAACACCAATTAGTTATTATCAAATTTTACAAGAAACATTAAAATATCAATGGCTAGCTATTGGTTATAGATTAATGAAATATTTACATGATGAAACAAGATTTTTTGGAATTGTTTTAAATCCAGATAAACAAGAACAAATTATATTTTCAAAAAATGATAAAATTATTATTTTAGCTGAAAACATTATGCCATCTACTCCAAATAGTACCCAAATTCGTAGATACCGGCTAGCTATTAGTGGTAAACCGCGATAAATTACAGTAATGGAAGCCAGGTCTCGGAACGGACAAATTTTTCATGGTCCTACCCGGTCTGAATAACAATGACACTATTAGAAATATATTTCTTTTACAAAAAGTTTTTTTATATGAAGGAACTCAATGGCCATTGGAATGTATCGGGTGTGGGAGGAGGTGAGAATATGTGTGGGTTTGGGTGCGGATGTTTGTATTGATCTTTAGTTCATTCAAACCCTACACTGTTTTGAGTCAAACCCTTATTTTCTGATCGATGTACGTTTAGATAGGGTACTAGTCAGTAGAGAATTAAACTGTGCATATAATACAACCACTTGGAGAGCGAACAGCGGTTCATGAGCGCAGGTATGACCACATCAGGCTGTTTCGATGAAAAAATGTTTCAAAAACGTTTGAAATATACATAAGTCAGCTCAGTTTTTGATGTTGATTGCTAATATCATATTCATTTTGCTCAACATTTTACTTTCTCTAACAGAAATCTACAAGAACTTCGTGTAAATATTTCAATCCAAAACAATAACTATTGAGTATTTTCGTTAGAGTGTGGGGTGGTGTGGATGGATGTGGGTGTTAATTCTCTTCACGCCCAAACCCCATACTCACAGATGAACATAGCTTTTGCCATCTAGAACTCTACCCTTCTTTCACTTTATGATGTGAATCCTACTATGGGATCGACCGTGGACATGTGTGCAGCTGTGAGTGCGCGTGTGTCGCAGTGGGTGTAGGTGGATGTACGTCGGTAAGACTGTGGGTGTATGGGTATCAGTGCTGGGAGTGGTCGCATGTGTACTTGCAGTTGTGCAGTGTGTTGGTGTGGGTACGGCTGTGACTCAAAGTTCGAAGACAAGAAGCAGGCGGGCACCGATATCAACATCCCGAAAACTGAACAACCATCCACGCATAGCCATATCCATACACACCCTACGATCCATATTGACCATTATACCAACCATCATAAACATCAGTTGTTCGTTTTTGCCATTTTTCTTTACGCATAATTACATTTCAAAATCGACCACAATAGATAGTCGTAAAGTCATTCAAGCTTTGATAGGCAGTTTGTTGGAAAAACTCAGTCAATGTTGGCTGTATCATTATTAACACACGATTACTCCATTGAATGAGACTTTTCATAAAATCACTTCTATCAACTTGTTTCTTACTCAAGATCATGTTATCATGAATAGTTGTAACTGCTTTAAGTAAAGAAATAACATGTTTATTACACGATAGTAACCTATGGAAACGATCTGTATTTACTGAAAATGTTAGTAGAAAATAAGTACTAATGATAACAATTTTATCACGTAATTGATTCATTTGATCAAGATCATTGGATGGTAAATTTTGAATCGTATTCGAAATAAGTTCAATCCATTTTTCACCGATATGAGGACATTTCAGAGCTAGTAATGATTAAAATACATTCACTCTTTCAATTGCGTTCACAACTTGTCAAACATCGTTCTAATTTCATGATCGATCCATCTACAAAAGAATCTTCTAATATTGACTAATGTGCTTCTGGACATCGCAAATCAAAGACTTCATTTGCATTCTGAATCATTGGATCATTCTGTAAAATTGAATGTACGATGAGTAGAACGACACTCTCTTCATTAAGTGACAAAGCTTCACATTCCAGTATACTCAATAGATTCCACCATTGTAATCGATGACCCGAACGAAACGAACCAAACTCAACAAAATGTGTAGATTTTTATATGTGATGGACAATATGTTACTTTTGCAATTATTTGGTTCTGTACAAATTTTGCCGTATCAATAGAAAACTGTAGATGTTTGCAATCGGGATCACTTAGTTGAGATGTCAGTGTTCGACATTCATTCTGCAATGTCGTCGGGTTAGTTGGAGAAATTTCTACTCGTAGAGAGTTGTCATAAAAATATCGCTCTACGGGTGTTGATGACACTGATTGGGGAGTTGAATAATGACTTTGTGTTAGAGATTCAGTAGAAGAAACTAAGTTTATTTTAGCATTGTATGGACCAGTGTAGAATGATTTTAACTTGTTACTATTGAGGATGAACATGCAGCCATTCATGCTTAGAATTATATGGCTGTGAATTAGATCGATTTATAAATTGCCAAAGAATCTCACGATAACATCGAATTTCAATAGGCATTTGTAACTTGAAGATAACAGCTAATGCAGTTTCTTGTTTCGATGGTATTAGACATTCATAAATTTCTACTTTATTTTTTTTACTTTTTTTCAATGCTTTTGCATTGAACACATTTTTCTTTCACATAAGTACGAACATAACGACCTCTCTGAATTGTACCAAAAATGCATTGACAGTTGAGCTTATGAGCTTCTTCCATAAGTTGTGCATATCTTTCCTTCTCATCATTTACTTCCTTAGTTTTTGGCCATTTGTCTCGTTCCGCTTAAGCTCGAATTTGACTCAAACTTTCATTCATTGTTTCTGATTGACTGAAAAAATGTACATCAAACACAATCGACGACTCGATACTTCTGAGAAGATCTGGATATTGTTTTTGACTGTATTCTTCGAAAAAATTATAGAACTGTTGAGCTTGAATCATATCATTTCGAGCAGATAACAATGAAAAGTCGAATAATTCAATGAGATGGAGAATTTCGATTGAATGAAATCTCAATCTTTCGAATCTTTGATCTACACATCATGTGTGATGCATTAGACGAATAACTGTTAATGACGTTAGAATAAATCGAGTATAACCTATAGGATCAATCGATGACTTTTCTGAATAATAATGGTTGAAAGCTGTAGTCTGATGTTCTTCGAAGAGATTTAGTAGTTTTGTAAAAGGATGTTGGTTTGGGTGTGTGTGGGTGTTCTTTTGAATAACATCCACACGCACATCTCTACTTTCTAGCACCTACTCTTGAGCTTACCTTCAGCATTGATGTTCGTGGGATATCGTTTACATTAACAAATTCGGTAGGAAGTCCTTGAGTTTCGCTGTTTAGTTCGGCTTGTCTCATGAAAGGCTTTTTAATAGAACTGGTTGACATTAGTTTTACTTGAAAAACTGTTGAATTCTTCATGTCTACGACTTTTGACAAATGCACAGTAATGATTTATTGATCGAGTCAACTAAAACAGAAAAAAAGACATTTTTTTTTTGCTACTGCTAATGATAACATTTTCATTCGATGCAGAAGCTTGCTTTCTTCTTTTGCTTATTATACATAGTATGGAAGATCATAGTTGATTAAGAAATATTGTTTGTCGATGGCTAAGTTTGGAAGCTAAGTAAAATATAGCTTTTCTCTCTTCTCTAGACTGCAACAGTGAATAAGATCGGGTCACATCTGTTTCTTTGATTGAAAATTACGGACAAGTGAACGATTAAACAATAGGAAGCATGCATTCATCTTTTTCGATCTTTCGTTGTGTTTGATTCATGTGGAAGACGAAAAAATATTACAAGAGCATTGTTTATTGAAACCTTAGGAAGAAATAAAAGCCAGGAACCATCGAAATTCGATACTCAAAGCAATACTTAGGGTGGTCCAAAAGTTCTGGCCACGGAGTTTTAAATTCATTAAAATACTCAGTTTTGAAAGTTTTATTGCATAAATAGTTAGTAAAATATCTCGTCTATAATTATACATATAACAAGTCTATCTTGGATTTAATTCTGACATTCTTTTAGGTAAACTTTATAATACTTAGTACCTAGCAAGGGTGTTGATAACGTCAAGTAATCATATCAAAAGANTTAAAAAATCCAATATGTTCCCGATTGTCTTATTTTTTCTATTTAACTTGATACTTCCTGGGATTTTGGTAAAATGCACGGACCCAAGAACGATTCAACAAGCTAGCAACCATACAACTACTGATTCTCAGTATATTTATCTGAAACACAGCTAGGAATTACACTAAAATTGACCAATGTAAAAAGAAAAATCTTTTAAAATCTTAATCTTTTTATCTCATTTAAATAAGATCTTTCAGTCCTCACAGAGGATTTCAGTTAATTTTAATCTTTTTAACGCATTACCAAAAACAAACCAATTTAGGTTTCTAATTAAAAATTGCAAATGATCACTTTTACCCATACTGGGTACCCGTAAGCCCTTTTTCTTTATTCCCACCATCATAATAGAAGAGTAACCTATGAATCTTGATTTTACGACATAGTCGAACACACGGATTTTCGCATGAGGTTTTAATGAATTTATTTTTATAACTTCTTCGACATTTTCGGAATTTTTCTCAGCTGATTTCAATGTTACGACTACTATCAATGTGCTCTTCAAAATGAGATACTAAGACCTGATTTCTGATGAGTTTTCAAAAACAGAATTTTAGAGGGATTTTTCCAATGCTTTTTTCGACAGCGAAAACAGCACGTGTAAGAACAACAAAGATGTTGTACCCTCGTGAGATTCCGTCCCAAAAGCTATACTGATGCAGGATGAGTAAGAAAAGCAGAATTTTTTTAATGCTTTTTTATTCTATTGAGGATTTCATTAGAATTTTCTGGGATTTTTTGACTCAGTTTTCGATGTTTAGCCTATTCTCGGTGAGATCTTTCACATGAGATGCTCAGAACTGGTTTCTGATGATTTTTCAAAAATAGGATTTTAGCAGGATTTGTTTGATGCTTTCTTAAGTTTTGAAGAAAAATCCAAAAGCAGGATTTTTTTTGCAAGAAAATTATTGTTTTTTCGCGTACTCTGGCTGCGGCCGTGTACCGCCGTTTCTGGTCGTCGTAATGCTCGATCTGGATTATAAAGAAAAAAAAAAAAAAACATAAGATACTCCGCGGCGGGGGATCGAACCCCGGTTTCCCGCGTGACAGATGGGGATACTATCCACTATACTACCGCGGACATTTTCTTTTTCATGAATTGAACTACACAATACAAACCTCGTTCATCCATAACATGATAATATTTCAGCATTCAAACAAAACGAAAGAATGATTATAACAAGATATGTTTATTGTTCTTTTCAAAGTTATCATAAATTAAACTTTGATGTTGCCTATCGATATGAGCTGGATATCATATTGACTCTTCACATACATTTTTCTTACTTGTATTTACATTGAAATATTTGGATGAAAGAAAAAGATTCTTCTTTATAACCACGCAGGAAAACACAAAAATGAAAAGAAAAACTCAAAACGAATAATCATTTATGCGGCATTCATATTTTTTGCCGTTCTTTGTGCTAACGAACATAACATCAGAGTAAAAAGAGAGCAACTTCGCAGTAGCGAATCGAAAGAGTTCGGTCACATTTAACGTGTGTTACGCAATGAATAACCAACAAAAGGATTTAAAAAGTGGTGAATTATAAGCGAATATATTCTACCCTGATCTTCGGTTCGACAAACCGACATACTCAAACCATTATACTACTGCACACAGTTATCTCTAATCTCAACCATGGAGTTATTTCGTTGAATTGATGCGTTTCTTCTTTCCTTAGTACAACTACAATCATTTTTCAGTGGAAAAACTTTCGCAAATAGTTTTCACTTAAAAGTTCTCATTGAACTGAAAAATTTTTCAAAACACTTAATAATCTTTGTTAGAAACCTGTATGCTATTTCAGTAGATGATGTATAGATGCTTTAAAATAATCAAGCTCGCTGATATTTCGTGAGAATGTGGATGTGGATTTGTGTGCTTTCTGTTCACAATAGTAAAATATCAATCTCTGCTCAGTTTTAGCGACAAGTTTTGCCTATATATTGATGTCAACTGATCCGAAGGGTGTACGTCAGTGAAGCCAAAATCCGCATCAGCATCTACATCGTGTATCTAAAATTTCAATCATGATTTTTCAACATCATATCATATGTTCGTTTATTAATAATCTGGAGTAAAGGATGATAATACACATAGAAAGTTGCAAGTATCTCACAGACATGACGATCTAAGTTATTTTGATATGTCAAAGAAAATCAGCACTGCTTTTGTAACTATAGTAATTATTAAAGGAAGTAATTGGAAAGTTCTTGAAGGATTACAATAAATAATCTTTGAGAAGCAATGCCTGTTTGAAGCAGTCATAGGTCTTGAAAGCACATGAATTTGCATGCGGTCTAGTAGTTGAATTGGTGGATGTGGCTATTGCTGTTGAGATGCATCCATTCACATTCTGACCGTGCGCTTCAAGTTGTGCTACAAAAACTTATATAGGACATTTAGGCTCACAAGGGAATATATCTCTATGCATATTCGCTTTTGAACCGAGTATATTCTCAAAAGATAGATCTGAATAAGTTATTAAACATCCTAAAATAGTTCAGTTTTTCAGGCTTCCTGAGCCAAGATATACGCTTACTATTATTAAAAGTATTATTCTATTATTCTAATTATATCTTTTAAATTTTGGCTATACATATTCTGATACGGCTCAAACTTTTATCACTAATAGGGCATAAATAAGTATTAAAATACAATATGTTTTTGCTCAAAGACCTAAACGTCGATTCATCTAATATTTTCAGCAGGCATTCATTCTATAATTGGCATTTGAATAAAAATTTCAGCTCATTTATCGATGCTTCAGTTAATTAACAAAAAACGAATGCACTTGCCTACTTTTTACTATGAAATATATGATACTGATAGACTAGACTTAATTATTGTAAAGACATCGATTTATCGAATGTGCATTTCATTAAACTAAATAAAATATCTTTTTTTGTTTTAATACGTCATCCATATACAATCCTCTATGTTCGAAATCGACGAAGAGAAAGACTTGTATACTGACTTAGCCGAGAAGAAAATAACATGTAAACTGTAAAAAAGAGAGTGCCTAGAAAGGCACATAGTCGTGCCGACAATATATATTTAATGGCGGTCTATACTCTGTATTTCTATTGCAAATAATCACATAAAAAGATGAATAGTGTTAACCGTATTTTGAACCAGCTCTCTGGCAGTTTCCAAAGAAATGATAGTTTCAAACAGTTTTCCTGTTGATAATAATGAAGAACAAATTGCATTCCATGTATAAGGTGTCCTCAAGTCTCTTGTGAATAGCAGCGATTTTACGTTACATGTGGTAACAACATTAGGCTATGATTTTAATGTTGATTCTGACGATGACAACATGTTGAATGAGTTTCTAGGTGGTCTGGTCGACGATTTGCACAATGAAGAACAAAATACTACATCGCGCTATGGTTTGGAGAACTTTACACTCTGTTATATGCAACGTCCCTCGATTACTATAATGCAATTGATCCGAGCATCAATAAACGAAAGCATAAATTTCAGTGGTGTCATACATCTGTTTCCACGTATTATGCATCAGTCATATATATCATGATTTCGCAAGTATTTACAGAATAATGGTATTAAGACACAAAAAATTGATTGTATCAGTGATAATATATATGAAAAGTTCGAGGACACACGATTACAATTGCTTCCAGTACATGATCATGATCTACGTTGTTGAGCTCGTCAAAAAGCCATTGATATTTCTTTCTGTGATTTTCAAGCATCATATTACTGGCTACTTACCTTTAAGACAAGAAAGCATATTTGCTCCAGAAAGGCTACTAAGATATCTAACTTTTTTATTCAGTAGCTGTACCTAAGATTTCTTTTTAATTAGCTCCGACAGTTTGGAAAAAGCTAGGTTCTAAAGAGAAAACTGATCTTGTAATAAAATTGACTTGGAACCTTAAATACGAATACTGTTAATAATGTTAAAAAGAGTTTTGAAAACAGTTTCTTTTGATAAAAATTTCATGTTCTTTCTTGGAGAAAGTATTCGTTTACAATTAATTATGGCAGAAAAAAGAATGAACAAGTCTGAACTATGAGAGTGATGAACGCCAAAATTTAACAACTTATATTAAGTTTGACTGAACCAGTTTACGTTTATAAAATAATTCCATATACGTCACTTTGAAATGCTTTTTTATTATAATAGGCTATGACTAAGCGTGAAGTTGCGAATGAAGACAATATAAATGAGTCTTCTGAGCATTTTATAGAAAAAGTTCAAGATTTATTACCAACATACAATCATAAAGCAGTTCTTAATACTAATCAGATGACGTTTAAGTTCGAAATGTATTCAACACGGATATTATTCTATGTGGAAAAAAAGACTGTACTCTGATCTGCTCGGTCAAAAAATAAGACTTCACATCACTATGCCGTACAACGAACAACCAATTTAGCTGGATAAATTGTTGGCTTGGTATTCGTCTGCTCGCAGGAGAAAAATGTTATAATGAGCTAAAATATTCGCAAAAATCTTTCATATGCAGATAATGTTGTTACAAGTTGCTGGACGTCAACTAAACGAAGTACTTGACATGTTCAGTATTAGATTGACAACTGTCTTTTTTTCTTTGCTTCCTCATTCTCTCACTTTGTTATTATCGGATTCGTGAAACAGTTAAGGTGATCGCCATGGATTTTTATGAAAACATAAAAGGGCTGAAGCGTTTTCGAATTCCATTGAAAACTACATCGAAGATCTAACCTTTCGACATATTATTCTTTAATCGCCAGTAGATAGCCATTGCTTGTCGTATGTATGTATGACCGAAGACTTCTCAATGATATGGATATCACGAAACGCACCAACATGCTAAAACTATACAGTCACTTATTCACAGTTAACTATCATCGTCTGTCTTTACATCTATGATTAAATATGCGTGGTTTAAAGCTGGATATCTTAATACATATCCAGGCCCATTCAAAACTGTTACTGAAGTTTGCTTCGGATTGATGATTTTGAATGTCATGTGCATAACTGTACCTTGTGTACGTTCATCCGATGTAGTCATCGTAGTCAAATATTGTATATTGATCATTTCTTCGATAACTATCACTTTCATTGAATCTATATGTTACATTCAATTTCCCTAGTTTTTATTTATTCTAGTATGATTTATAAACATATCACTAAACATAGATCGTATGATGAAAAGTAAGCGAGTGCATTCGTTTTATTTTAATTAACTGAAACACTGATGACTGAGCTGAAATTTTTATCTAGATGCTAATTAAAAAATGAATGTCTGCTAAAAATATTAGATGAATCGATGTTTAGATATTTGAGCAATATATCACATGTTTTTTTAATATTCATTTGTTATGTTAAATAAATTCATATGCTCGATAGAAAACATCAATTTATCCTTAAATTTAGTATTCCTAGTCAGTAATAGATGTTATATTTAGTGATATAAGTTTAAGCTGCATCAGAAAAGAGCGTAGTAAAGATATAAAAGAAACAAGTACAATAGTACAATAATACTGTTAATAGCACTAAGTGTATATTTTGGCTCAGGAAGCCTGGCAAACCGAACTATTCTATGGTGTTTAATAGCTCAATGAGGTCTATCTTTTGAGTATATACTCGATTCAAAAGCGAATTGATACCTGGATATGCTCTCTCATGAGGTTGCTATATGTGAACAATCACCAGTTGCGATTTCGATGCATTTCCGCATGAAATTTGTTGTGAGCGTTTCAAAATGACAGAAGAAGTGAATGGGTATGGGATATGGGTACAGCTGCAGAGATGACCAACGCGTAGACACAAACTCAAATTAAAAAATCATGCCGTATCACTAATTTGTATACACGGCTTCATATGTTCTTGGAGCCAAAAGTGGGCAGGATAATATGAATTGAGGAGCCTGAATTTGTACTTGTATTGTACTTTATGTGGATTCGTAATAATACTTTCATGTATTGCAAGACACACAAATTCAATAGGGTCATTTTGTTCGTTTTCTTTACCCATATAAAAAAGGCGACTCAAAATTAGATTAAAATAGATTATATTCGGATTAATAATCTGTTATAATAGCACTATTTTAATCTGATTAAAATCAGATTTTTTAGTATTAAAAGAAAAAATTATTTTTGTTTTAATCTATTTTAATCGATTACCAAAATTTAATCCATTAAAACTGATTGTTAAATTAATTAATTGATTAAAATAGATTAAAAGAAAAATTATTTTTTCTTTTAATGCTGAAAAATATGATTTTAATCAGATTAAAATAGTGCCATTGTAATAGATTTTAATCGAATTTTTAGGCGTCTTTTTTACATGGGTAGCTACAAATCGTGTTCAAAATTACAAATGCAAGAAGTTTTTGTACTTGATCGAATGTCTTCCTTGATAAATGCTTAGAAAAAAAGAAACATTTCATGCACACTTATTGAGGCTCTTGCAGAGAGGAGTGAAATGATTCAATTCGGTAATGGATTTATTTCAAGTACTAGAAGCAATACAAAGAAAATTATTGAACTGTATCATAAATACTTATCCTGACTCTGATAAACAGGAACCGCATAAATCGTTCACACAATATGTACCTTGCTGCACTGTATTCACTCTTCATGAATTTACAAAACGCGAACATTAATCATTTTTGCTACATGTCACTCAAATGTTTCTATCGATATTTTTGTTGGGAACATATTGTTTTTTTGTCTTTGTATGGAGAACGATCATTAGATAATATCCACTATAAATATTGTGTGAAATACTGCAAAGCTCTTACAAAATCATGCAATGGTTACTTGATACTAGTACAACTCTCTCTTAATGCACATAGAATTCAATGAGAGGAACAAAGGTCACACATTCATTACATACGTAGATCTAAACGATTTGTTCCCCATCTTGATATGTTGGGCTTAGCGCTTGGTGAACGTCATCACATGGGACGAAAGACTATGTGTCGAAGCTGGATGCACGTGACTTTGAACGTTTCGTATTGTTACTGGGAGTCTATCTAGTGTGGTACTAGCGTAATCTCTTCGTTCATTTCTTTCTGTTCTCTACTTTTCTTTTCGGTGTCTTTTCGTTTTTTTCTTTTTCTGTTTTTTCTTTTTGCTACTTCTTTTTGTGCTTGTCCCTTCTTGTGTCTTACTTCAGGCTTATTTTTTTCTTTTCTTTCTTATTATTTTTTTCTAGTTCTTTTCCTCTGTTTTTGTTCTCCTTCTCGTTTTTTTTTCTTTCTTTTTGATTTTTTTGGATACTGTATCTTTCACGCTCCTTTAGAACCGAAATAGGCCATGTAGTAATAAATAAAAAAAGCCTCATGATTTTCGTGAATTTTATATAAAAAACATAAAAAAAGCCATTTCTCATAATAGAACGGATAAAAAATTAATGTTTTTCAAATATATTGATGAAAAGCGCCTTTTTAATTAAGTAAATACAGTGTATTTCATTTTTAATCAAAATCATGCAATTAAATTAATGAAAATGTTTATTTTAATCGATGAATTTGAAATACATGAGTTTTTTCGTCTGTTTCATCATTCTAATGCCATTTTTTAACTCCCTAGAGGTCACAGCGTGTTAAAAGGCAATATATATTTATATATATGTATATATATAACAAATCATTCATACATCGAATATTTCGTGTTTCTATTGTCAAGCGGTTCTTCTACACCTTATCGATTTTAGTTTTGAATCGATGATAATTTGGCAACAAATGCACATGAAATAAACACGCGAAAACTTTTAATATATTTTATCATTTGTGTAATGTGACTATTTTTGAGGCAAAGACAAACTTTTTGTTTTATGTCGGATTTTATTTTCGATCGTGTGACTTATTGTATTATTAGGCAGTAAATGAAAGTGACGGTTCTAATGGAAAATGCATCGCTTCACTCACTAACAACATCAACTGTCCAATCAGAACAATCATTGATCCAACCGTGCATGTCAACGAATATTTTTCTACCGTAAAAAAAAACACCACATACCTGCTTATCATACCAGTTTAGTTTCTTTTTCTTCTCATTATTCGAGCGTGACGCTGATGATATTTTAAATAACTATTTTTCTTCTATCGATAAAACAGAAGCGTGTTTCGGTTGTTTTTTCTTCATCACTGGGCATAATTTTAATATAGCATAGTTCGTTTGTTCTCATTGATCTTTTATTAACGTGAAAACAATTTGACTAAAATCATGACTGATAGCAATGCTACTGGAGCGTCAACCAACGATAACACTATTATTTATGATTCAGGTGACAATTCTTGGATGTTAACGTCAACAGTATTAGTGCTATTGATGACACCTGCACTGGCATTTTTCTATGGTGGTATGGTCGATCGAAAGAATATTTTAAATCAATTATTTTTATCGTTTATTTGTATGGGCATTATAACTGTACAATGGGTTTTAATAGGTTTTTCATTTTCATTTGGTCCACCTGTAAGTAAAGGTTTCGGTTCATTTGATTGGGCAGTATTACGTTTTGGTGAAGTTGAAAATAAAGATTATAGTCCTACGTATCCTCTGTTGACATTTTGTATGTATCAATGTACATTCGCAATTATTACACCAGCTCTCATTTCTGGTATGTCAAATAGTTCGATGATGGTAAATCATTTTTGTTGACTCATTTCAGGTTCTATTGTTGGTCGAATGAAAATGATTCCCTATATGATATTCATATTTATTTGGTCGACAGTCTGCTATGATCCAATGGCACATTGGGTTTGGGGTAGCAATGGATGGCTGAAAACTTTAGGAACACTTGATTTTGCTGGTGGAACTGTTGTTCATATTCTTTCGGGCGTCTCTGGATTTGTAGCTTCGATCATTTTAGGAAAACGACACGATTATGATCCATATAGTACCACTGCTCATAATCTTCCATTTACAATTTTGGGCACGTCCCTATTGTGGATAGGTTGGAACGGGTTCAATGGGGGTTCTGCTGGTGCTGCCAGGTATACTATATAGAATACAAATAACAAATTAAGAGAAAAACATTTTTCTATTCTAGTCATTTGGCAGCTGTGGCTGTGATCAATACAAATACAGCCGCTGCTTCTGCGATGGTAACATGGGTAATGATCGATGCTGCACGTGGTCACATATCAATTTCTGGCGCTTGTACGGGTTCTATTGTTGGTCTTGTAGCTATTACGCCAGCTTGTGGTTTTGTTCAACCTGGCTGGGCAATACTCATTGGCATTCTTGGATCGGTCATTGTCTATTCGATTTTGTTGTTCAAGCGATATATGCGATTCGATGATACACTAGATGTAGCTGTTGTTCATGGTTGCGGTAAACATTTTTTCTTATGTGGTTTATTGTAAAATAAGTAAAATTGTATCCGTAGGTGGTATATCTGGTGCTTTTATGACCGGACTATTCGCTCAAAAATGGGTTAATCCAAGTGGCGGTGCTGATGGCGCATTTTATGGACACCCTGTTCAACTTTGGTATCAAATTGTAGGCATTCTTACTGCTATTGGTAAATCGGAAACCGAGTTTAATTAAATCCTGTATTGTTTTGTGTCTTTTTTAGGTTTCGCTGCTGCATGTACAGCCGGAATTCTGCTTCCATTACACTTTATCATAGGTATTCGATTGCCGCGTGAGGATGAACTTACAGGACTCGATATAGCAGGTATGATCGGTTTAATATTTGTTTTTCCAAGAAAACGTAATATTATATGTATTATTATAGCTCACGGTGAAAAGTGGGAAATAGCTGCAACGCGTGCTGCTGCCGATCTTGTTGATCGAATGCGAGAACAAGCTGGAGACGGAGGCGATTTTGAGCACGACAATGGCACTTTTGAACTGTCATATAAACCTGCCAATACTAATGCCAAACCGATCACATTAAAATATTCTGCTTTAAGTGCATTACCATGTTTACTGCCTACTCTTAATTTTAGCGAGAACCATAATCAACAACACAGTGATAGTCAGACAGAAAGAGACCATAACGATTCAACCATGACAGATGATCAAGTTCACACAATGCATTTTTGACAAATACCGAACGTGATACAAACGTTTTATTTATTAAACAATTAATCGCCTTTATTTTCGAGTAATTATTAATTGTAAGGATAGTTATCTGTAATGCAGATATCGTATCGAAGTTACACCGGTTGACGAAGTTATAACTTCGTCAAACATGAATGTCGAAGTTTTAATTTCGACAAAAATTTTTTTTAAAATTATTTTAATACAACAAAATAAAAAATAAATATCAATTACTTCATGATATGATAAATGTTTTATATATTTACAATTGATTTTTCATTTAAAAAAAATACATACAAGAAATTGTTGAAAAACCTTAATTTATTTTTGTTAAAACTTTATATAATTATCAACCTATGCTGGCGATAATACCCCTGTATTTGATTACGATCGAACTATAATCGCACTGTGACCCGTAACTGCAACACAATTTTTTGCAATTACGGGTCACAGTTCGATCGCAGTTACTAAAAAGAATCATTGGTCAGAGATCCAAATTCGACATTTGTTTTTTTATTTTCATATTTTTATTATGAATCATTAGTAACTTAAAAAAATGAATGACAGATAAAAAAAATTTAAAATTACAATAGAAAATTAAAATTAAAAAATACTAAAATGAAACAACTTTTAGTAAAAAACAACTAATATTACCAAACTAAAATTGAAAAATTAAAACGAAAAGAATTAAAGTAAAAACAAAATAATTGAAAATTTTTTGAAAAATCTAAAATGAGAAAACTTGGAATAAAAAGATTAAAATAAAAGGAAACTAAAAATAAAAATTAAAAAGTACAATAAAAAATTAATATTAAAAACTTACAATTAGAAAACTAAAATTAAAAAAAATTTAAATGGGAATAAAAAAACTAACATTAAAAATTTTTTAAAATCTAAAGTAAAAAAAATTTTTAAATCAAAAGATTCACATTAAAAAAAATAAAATTAAAGATTAAAATTAATAAAATAAACACAAATGAGGCTGGATACTGTATTCGGTGTAGAAGGATGAAATAGAAGCCATACTATCACAATGGCTTCCTTTTATATGGTCACCGTGTAGCTAAGTCTCAGCGCTAGGGTATAAACCATTACAACCAAGTCGAAACTGTTCGTGATTGATTTTTATCATATACAGGGTGTCCCAAAAATCCGAACGGATAAAAAAATTGAATATCTTCATCGCTCTTTGCTCAAATGAGCTCTTTTCTTCCTTGGTGATAGAGGATACTTTAAAAATTGTTTCGTAAGAAAACTGTTAACAGATACTACTTTTAACCATCACTTTTAACTTCGATATCGAAATGTACACATTTTCGATTTGTCAAAAAATGCTTTCGAGGGAGAGTCCCCGAGATGATTTTGAGCCCATATGATGATTCGAAGCTTTTAAGGCTATACTTTTCCCATTGCTAGAGGACCATTGGAGTATAAAGACCTCCAAAAAGTTCATGCTCTTGTGCAGTTTTGGCTGGAATATGGAATTTTTAGTGGATTATCTCCCTGATGACTCCAATTTTTCGAAGAAAATTAAGGTTTCGAATTTTGACCTGAAACTTTGGTCAAAACGAGGTCGCATTAAGGCTAGCTTTTGGAGAGAATTTCAAAATTTTTGGACATAGTTTTTTCGAGGTATGGATTTTTCAAATTTCTCACAGTATCCATGGAAAAACGTCTAAATTTTGAAAAATTCATATTCCGAAAAGACTATATCCTAAAGTTCTGAAATTTTGTACTGAGGCTAGTCTGAGTGAGACCTCGCTTTAGCCTAAGTTTCAAGTCAAAATAAATCATCTAGGGAAATTTCCTTCGAAAGTGCTTTTTTAGAAATCGAAAATGTGTACATTTCGATATTGAAGTCAAAAATGATGGTTGAAAGTAGTATCTGTTAACGGTTTTCTTATGAAACAAAACTTTAAAGTATCTTCTATCACCAAGAAAAAAAAATGAGCTCATTTGATCAAAGGACAATGGAGATATTCAATTCTTTTTATCCGTTCGGATTTTTGGGACACCCTGTACATTGGATCGTACGATACGAGTACTGCAACGCAGTTGTGAAAAAAGAGGTGACATGGGTAATGTCTACAACTAAATTAAAGAGATCTGTACAATAGTAGACTCAGATTTAAACAACATATAACCAAAGAATTGAAACAGCTTTCTTAATGTTTTATTCTAGGATGTTTTGTAGTGTTTATTGTGAACTTGGTTATTCATTTTCAATTAGGTGTAAGCCTAAAAATGAAGATAAATGAAGCCTCTCATTGAAAGTAAAAGCACAGGGAAGATTTTCACAAAACACCTAGCTTCGGGAATAGAATTCCTGTTCCGGAATGTGATTTTATTCTAGTGCAGTCAAGCTATGCTATATACTGTAAAAGGTAGATCCAACTGTTTCAATCAATATAATAAATCTAGAAAACGAATTCCTTAGAAAATCTTGCCGATCGCGTTTTAAGGTTGAAAGTTCCTCTCACTGCTTTATCTACTACTGCTATGGTATTTGTCTAATATCTTCCTCTTTGAGATTTGGTTCACTGGCAGAATTTATATTGGACTGTACGCACGTATTACTGAGATGTGAAATTAAGGAATCCAGTGAGGTGAAGCAGAGTCGCAGCCGGTTTGGTTAAAAAATATTTTATAGATAGAGTCAGGTTACCTAATTTTGCAGGAAAAAACCATCTTCACAAAACCATTCATAACTCAAGTTTTGAGCTATTCACGGCATTGATTTTTGTTTTCGGAATAGAGCAAACATTTCTCTATCGATTCATATATGATTGACTAAAAAATGTTCACCCAGTACCGCACAGTAACAGTCAAACTAGGAGGGTAGTCATTTTTTATCCGATTCCGCTGTGTTTTTTGTTTTGCCGGTCAATGTATATTTTCCTAATTCTACCGTTTACACGTAAAATGGCGGTAAATTCCAGAGAAAATTAAATTTCTCTATGAAGATGACCATTAATTGATATACAACACATATCATTCGATTCCTCTAATAATGGTACGTCGACACGAGCTTTTTTCAATAAAATTCGAATTTGTTTTATTCGACTTTTTTCATTCACAAAACTAAGAAGTTTCGAAAAGTTCGCTTTTGTTCTTAATTCTGCCGACCTATACAAATAATTTTTCTATTTGTGCTCCAGTAGGTTAATTTTGTTCCTAATTTTCCCGACACTTTAAAATTAGTACTAATTCATAAAATAAATTAATAATCGTAATTAAAATACCAAATTTCATTATAATTCTTATGTGAAATTAAAAGTCTCACATTTCTTTTTATTGTTTTTTTGTGTTTATTTATTCACAAACTGATTTCCAAGTAGATATTCATAAATTTTATTTTCATCCAGTTAATGAAGTTATTTTATTGAGCTAGTTTTGCTTTGTTCATATTATAGTTCAAGTTCAATGAATACAACAAATTTTTATAAAAGTATCACAGCATATACAAAGCTAAAATAAAAATCTTTTTTTATAAAAATATACAAGTAACAAAAACCATAAATTTAATTCATGTAAATGAAATAATTACAAAATAGTTGAAGCGCTAGTATTTGTTACAGATGCAGTATATTCAATAGCTATATCCAATTGTTCTTGAGCGTGTAATTCATAATCCATTTCATCATTTTTTTGGTCATCGTCGATCATCATTAGATTCGTTTTGTTTTCCTTCTTCAAATTATTTTTTTCTGTCTTCTCTGCTTTGAAAGAAGATTTTTTATTTTTCTTCGTGCTATTTTTCTTATTTTCTTCATCAAATTTAATAGGATTTATACCTATAATATTGATACCAGTTTTATTTTTTTTTAATCGTGATCCTCTTGGCATTTTCGGTACAAGTTCAGATTGAAATGCTTGATTTTGTTGCTCGGATAAAATATTTAATAATACTTCATGTACTGCATCAATAGGTTGTATCTGTGGTTTTTCAACGTTTGGCATATTTCATTCTAAAATAAAAAATGTTCAATCTTTCTTAGATAAATAAATAATTTTTTTACCATTCGAAGATATTGATAACAATATCTGAATCATTTGTTGTGTTGGACTAGCTACAGGAAATGATTCACTATAATTAATTTGTGTGACGAATTCAACTGGTTGTAACGTAGTATAACTAGAATTGGTTGGTAATGAAATATCATCGTCAACTGGGACAGGTTGTAATGGCTTAATATGTTGCATTTCAGGAACTATTTGTTGAATATCAGTTGTAGCTTCATCAAACGTCGTTCTAGAATTGCCTGTAATGTTAATAATAGAAACGCCGGGTGCTGTTGCTGGTTTTTATGTTATGATTGATTGTGATATTGTTGCTGTTCGCGAACTTGAGTTGGTTGGGATGTTGGTGAGATGATAGAAGATGAGTTATCAGATGAAGCATTTGATGAATAAATAGAATGAGTCATGAGAATATTTATTGGTGGCGTATTGGTTCTTGTTGAATTGGAAGGAGAGAACTTTGATGCAACCTTTTTGTTCATTATTGCATGCTCATTGAATGTCCACACAGTAATAAAAAGAAACGATTACAATTTTTCTTTTCCCTATTGAAATTTTATTGTAATTATAATAATAGATGTCAATGTATAATCGGTTCAACCGAATCAATAATTTCACAGATACTGTAGATCTGTCCTTAACTAAACAGACAGTTAGTATGCAAACAGAAATATTATGTCCGATGTATTTTTCAACAACAATATTATACCTTCACAATACTCAACCACACGTGTTCTTGAAAAGGCTTGTTTATCAATAAATAATTTTTTCATAATTGTTGGTGTATGAGAATTCTTGATGGACTTATTATAAGCCTTCAGATGGTTTTTTTATTATATTAGACAAGTCTTTTTTTATTTTATTGAAAAGAACGACGTCGATTGACTGTAAAGCATGCGTTGAGTGTGGTGGGAGCATTCAATAAATAATTTAATATTCTTGCATCAATTTTATCACACTGATATTGACACGATCCGCATGTCAATCGACGATTAATAAAAGAGGACGATTTATATGAAACGTTGCTGAAATAAACATCTCACGCAACCAATACTCGAATGCCCATGAGTTAATCCATTTCTGTTTCGAAAAAAAAGAAAAATAAAGAAAACACGACAATAGAGTTTTATATATCTTTTCAGTAACAGTGTAATGAGTACCCTTTGGACCTCAATTACACCAATTGTCGATTAAACTTTTACCGGAATAAATGATGAAAGATGGAAGAACTTGACCAGCTGCATTTATAACAATTAAAGCAGTTGTATATTTTTTTCCCAAACCACCATTTTTTTCAAATGTATGACGAGTACTTGAATTAACAATTACGTATTTTCGTTGAAAAAATGAATAGCATAAATCAAATTTTATCATATGAACATTTTACTATCGGTCTTGTCACTGAAGCCAGTTTCATCAGCGTTGAAATTTTGATTTGGCTTGCCCATAAGATCGTTTTTCTAACGTTGATTTACGCAATGCAAATCAACCTTAACAAGTTTCTTCAGTAAATTTTTCAGCACGTATTCGTTCTAATTTTTCTTTTTTTTCCGTTTGATCTTCATACGATGCCAATTAACAAATGTTTTCAACCATTTTCGTCCAGGTACGAACAATAAGTCAAGTGACTTCATGTACTCAGATGAGATTTCAATGCAATATCAGTAGTTATTGAAAAACCGTAATCAGGTAAATTTTGAAATACTGAAATAAAATAATTTTCTTCATTGTCACTAAGATAACGAAGTCGATCGGGGCCAATCTTTTGCAATGGCACTTGCCTATGAGAACGTATAGTTCGTTCTGGTACATTGCATGTTTGGTTGCTGCAGCTGCACTTAGATTACTGTTAATCGCATCAATCAGGTTCTGTTTTGTATATTTCATGAAAACAGAGATGTATAATTAATTTTCAAAAATTTATCAATTTCTACTTGGAAATCAGTTTGTGAATAAATAAACACAAAAAAACAATAAAAGAAAAACAATTAATTGATCGACGATATCGAATACAATCCAATAAGTGATGTTTATAAAAAAACAAATATACAAATAAATGAAGTGGACATTTTCTAATAGAGGACGTGATTCACTTCAAGTAAAGCGATTACATCATCTATTTTAATTAATGTTGATTGAAATTTAGTTGACTCAACAAGCAACTATAGTAAAACTAACTAAATAAAACATAGGTGAGGTTATCACCAGATTCAAGTATTTCTTGCCCAGATTTGCCCAGTAACTTGTTCCAAATCTTCTATGTTGTTCCGAAGTAAAACTTGACAAGCTCTATCCAACAGAATGCTCAGATTTTTCACAACTGAAACCAGTCGCAAACAAAATCGATTTTCCCATCTTTTCCCATGCAGTCAGGGACCCAGAAAAGTATTTCCAGTCCGGATTCGCTCAGAAAATTCTTCCAAGTCTCTTATTCTCGTTCCAAGTAGAACTTGACGAGCTCCGTCGATTGGCGAAATCAGATTTCTCATAACTGAAACCAGTCGCCTGCAAAATCGATTTTCCAGTTGTTTATGTATGAGATCTATGGACCCTACAAACTATTTCCAACCCGAATTCTCTCAAGAAATTGTTCCAGATCTCCCATTCGTATTCCAAGTAGAACTCGGCGAGCTCTATCCAACGGTATACTCAGAGTTGCTACAGTCCAAAGTGTGATTTTTGGGACCATAGATGGCGCTGTAGAAAGCCAGAAAATTATAGTTCGGATTATGGAAAATCTGAGCATACCATTGGATAGAGCTCGTCGAATTGTACTTGGGACAAGAAGAGAAGACTTAAAACAAGTTCCTGAGCGAATTTGGGCTGGAAATACTTCTCTGGATTCATGGGCTCCATGGGAAAAAAATGGAAAAATCGATATTCTAGGCGATTGGTTTTAGTTATGGAGAAGTTGGGCATACCGTTGGATAGAGTTCGTCGAGTTCTACTTGGAACAAGAATTGAAGATTTGGAACAAGTTCCAGGGCGAATCTTGGCTGGAAATACTCGTATCTCGTGATAACTTCACCTACGTCTACATAAAATGGCTGCATGGGTTGTTGAAAATAAATTATAAAACATTTTACTTCATACTATAGTAGTATGTGAGTGTGACCCTTTAATTTGATATAAGAACTATAATGAAATTTGGTGTTTTAATTACGATTATTAATTATTTTATGAATTAGTGCTAATTTTAAAAGTGTCGGGAAAATTAGGCGTAAAATTAACCTACTGGGGCATAAATAGGAAAATTATTTATATAGGTCGGCAGAATTAAGAACAAAAAACGAACTTTTCAAAACTTCTGAGTTTTGTGAATGAAGAACGTCGAATAAAACAAATTCAAATTTTATTAAGAAAAGCACATGTCGACGTACGGGCATTAGAGGAATCGAATGATATGCGTTTTATATCAATTAATGATTATCTTCATAGAGAAATTTAATTTTTTCTGAAATTTACCGCCATTTTACGTGTAAACGGCAGGATTAGGAAAAAAGATACATTGACCGGCAAAACAAAAAAACAGCAGAATCGAATAAAAAATGACTCCCCTCCTATTTCGTCTATTATTGTACGGTATTGGGTGAACATATTTTAGTCAAGCATACATGTATATGAATCGATAGAGAAATGTTTGTTCTATTCCGAAAACAAAAAATCAATGCTGTATGTAACTCAAAACTTGAGTTATGAACGGTTTTGTGAAGATGATATTTTTTTTAAGCAAATTTAGGTAACCTGACTCTATGCCAATTATTCTCATAGAACTAGTTGATAGCAAGTTTTCATGCTTTTATCAAAATAACGGACTTGTTTTATATTGAAAATTGTATTTTATTTTATTTTATTTATTGATCAATTTATTTCATTTCATTTTTTTAATCGAAGTACACTTGATTTTTTTAAAGTACAACCCGCGAGTATGAAATGCATCAAAACAATGATGCAAAAGTTAGCAGAACTCATTTTTGATATTCGTATTCGAAATATGACATCGAGAAAACCCTATAGTGCAAGTTCTGTTGAAAAAATCCGCAAACGTCCATTAGAAATCGTTCAAGAAAAACAGTATAAAAAAATTCGCCTTTTGAAGTTTTCCAAGAAATGTGGATTCATAATCAAAAGTAATAGTGATTTTTGCTGAAGAATTTTCCACTGAGGCATCTTTGTTGAATTATAATCAAAGAAATTTTGTTCTTCTTAATGAAAACAGCTCACTGTCATGAACAACCGTTTACAAAGAAATGAAACGAGAAAGATAGATAAATACATATAATGTATAATTGATAGATCATGAACTATAGAGAAAGAAACGAAGGATATTCGAAGATGAAATATTTTGCTTTTTGTAGAAAAACCGGCAACATTATATCAGACCAGTCTGATCAACGGGTAGATAAAAACTTCAAATCTATGGTTCATCGTAGTACAATTTGTCACTATGATATTGGCTGCTATTGATTCTGGATGAATATACTGTTTTATTATCATTATCTGAGAAACGCTAGTTTCAGATGACGCATTGATTCACTTTGAAACACAATATGTGAATATAGTATCACTTTTGGATCTCATACTTTTGGCTTTAAGATATTTGAAACTTATTCATCATCTTGCAACATTGACATAAATGGTTTTTCACGTTACGAAGGTTGAAGAAATCATTTTTGATGTGAATAATGATAAGTCTATTAATCTAATTCTTTGAAAACAGAAATCCTACTTTTCAATTGAAAGAATGAAGAAAAATTCATTAAAATAAATTCAGATGAATAATCATTTACTGATATAGAGGAATCAATACGGATATACTCCATATAAAAATCATGTACGATAGAACAGTTACAAATAGCACGTAATAATGCTTCATAGGAAATATTACGATGAATATAGTGTAAATAATTGGCTTTTAAGGAAACTTAGACATGTTCTTCCATTGTTGAAGCTATATAAGCTTTATCTTAATATGATGATATCAAATTGAAGGACTAACTTTACCACTATTCTCGATGGTGATGTTGATTGAGCTATTTCATATTTACAGCTGCGTCAGCTTCCCATAGAACACAGGCTTGTTTACGAAAAGAGACGAACAGAGACAGATATTATACAGACAACGATGAGTAGAAAAAATGGCAATAGATAGAGTGTGTGGGATTGACAATATTGTTTAGATTTTCAAAAAGGGAAATTTCAATCATTTTTGTTCCAATTTGTTTGATACTTCTCAAAATTATATAATTTCTGAAATCTCTGAAACTTCCGTAATTCTGGATTTACCGAAATTTTGGAAACTACCTGAATTTCTACAATTTCCAATATTTCTAAAAACTTTTGATTTACACTGTTTGTTGATGTTCAACATGCTTCGTGTCGATCTCGAGTAAAGAGCACAGCAATGACCCCCCGTTCGATTCAGTTGACTCCTTTCGGCAGTTTCTCTTGGAGAGACGAGTGAACTATTTTTTTTGTATATCTAACAGTTTTCTCAGCATTTCAATTTCAATTTGTTAAAGAAAGATCGATAAAGCTGATTACTTGCTGAAATAAGCCGCCAATATTGTCTATCATCTTCGGTTATTCAATAAGTAATGCATCTTTTTTCAACCTTGATCTCTGGACATAATCGTCTTATCGAGCAACATAGGGATGCAATATGAAAACAAGTATTCTTATTGTAGTAAAGCTGGCTATTTTGTACATAAAACAAATCAAAAAAAGGAAAGCAAAGCAAAACCAGTGGTCTTCATTACGAAGATTCATGCTTGAAAAAAGTAAATAAGAGAGACAATATCAAAATTTGAGTGTTCTTTTAGTTGCCAATAAAGTCTTGCTGGCGTTCTACGCAGTTCAATTGAATTTAGAACAACGGAGATATGCGTTGTAATAAATATGGACATTGTCCAATAATGATTTGGTAAAGACGTAATGAGTGCCAGACAAAAATTGTTAAGGCTGATGTCAATCCTCCGTAAGGTTCAATCAGTGTTGTATATATGTAGACAACATTATTTTGTTTTGTATAATGATACTGACAAATCGATGGAGCACATAATTTACAATATTTGGAATCATTCGCTGAATAAATCCATGACTCTAGTGAATGCTCGTCTAGAATCAAGCCGATTTGAGTCGTCGATGAGAATCGCGTTGCACTATGATTGAATTAAGTGAAAAAACTACTTAGAGCTCTATTGAGTTCATCCACGCAAGTATCACCGTCGAAACATTCGAATGTCGAGTGAGAAAGACCATTCATAAGTGAGCATACAATGACTAAGCTGAAATATACGAAAGATAAGAGATAACAGTCGGAGTTTTTCAAATATCTTCTAATTTTAGGCATTCTTGGGAAGCTCAGAAAGTCACTGTCAAATGATAGAACCGTATGAGAANTAAGTCTAAGAGAGAGTTGCTCTATATATTATTAAAGACGAGACGTTATACTATATATTGCCTTAGTAAAATATTCAATATTTATTGCTTTATTAAATTTTAAAAACTGTGATCAGAACTTTTGGTATACCCTAAGTAAAAGGTTTAATAATAATGCGAGCATCGTTTTAACATCAGCATCAAATATACTTGTAGACTTGCCTTTTGCTTCTGATGAACATTCTTTACCGTTGTGATGAACATCAACATCATGATAACTTGCTGTACAAACTTCTCGTTTGACAAATAATTCTTGAACTAACAAAAAATAATGCTTTTCAATTGATTCATGGTATGTATATTGTTATATGACGACAAGTATTCTTTATCTGACAATTATAATTGAGTATAGACTTCTACTATAAACGAGAAACATGATTTTTTTGTGTATGGATTTTTTGAAAACATTCAAAAATACCTTCATCTCAGTTAGTCGAAGCATAAGTAAATGGATCATCCTGTTTTTTTATTAGTATTATAATGATATTTTTTTAGTAGAAAATCTATTAATTTTTAAGTGCAATATACATAGACAATATTAAACTATTCTCGATACCAAAAAAACTTTTTTGATGCAGATTTTCTGAATATCGTACACAGAAAAAAGTTTTGACCTTTCATTGAAAAAAAAATTCTCTTTTGAAAACTTACCATGCATATCAATGAGAAGTTGATTCATTGATTTTGGCATGTTGTTGGGAGCTGGTAAAGCAGACTGTATAAGTTGTACTAATCGATCACTATATGATTTGCACATTTTGGCATCACGTAGTAAAAGTAATAAATTTTTGCAATATGCTTGTGTTTTCATGCTTGTGACATCATGAAGAAATGAATCAGTTTCATTAAACAATGAACATACAGGGTGTTCTAAAAGTCCGCCGAAAAGTTTTTCGCAAATATCTTTTATATAATTCAATTGTTTTGACTGTTTTTTTTTTATTATATGATAGTAGGTTCTTTAAAGTTTTATTTCATATATTTTCAGATAAATATCTGTTCCCACGAACATTAGAATAAAAATAGTTTTGTTAATGGCTAAATTTGAATCACGTACGGTTGTCCAGCGAATACTGCAAGCCGAGTTCGGCAAGAATGCACAAAAAAAGGATTGCATCATAGCAACATTTCAACGCTTTTGTGAAATTGTTACAGTCGAAGATCGAGAACGTTCAGGAAGACCTTCAAAAATTACAGAAGAAAAGATCGAGGAAGTTCATGATGTTATTGAAAATCAACAACAATCGAGTGTTCGAACGATTGCAACAACCTGATCCATGTCAACAACAACAACACATCGAATCATGAATGAATATCTTTCATTGAAATCGTACAAAGCGCAATTTGTTCAAAAACTCTATGAAGAAGATTTGCAGGATAGAGTTGATATGTGTCAAGTTCTGATCCCGATGTTAAAAGACAATGGCGTTCAATAAAATTTATTTTTTTCGGACGAGGCTACATTCTATTTAAATGGTTTAGTCAACAAGCATAACATTAGATATTGATCTGAAAATAATCCACATGTCACTATTGAAACGGTTATGAAATCTGCTAAGTTGAACGTTTGGTGCGCCATGTCAAAACATCGATTGATCGGTCCATTTTTCTTCGAAGACGATACTGTTAATGGAAAAAATTACTTGTCATAACTTCAAGATTTTTTTATTCCAGAGGTCAGAAAACTTCACAAGCTTCGATCTGTTATATTTCAGCAAGATGGAGCTCCTGCTCATTTCTCCGCCGACGTACGACAGTATCTCAACAATCATTTTCCTAACAGGTGGATCGGAAGAGGTGGTGCAATTCGTTGGGCTCCACGGTCACCACATTTAACACCTCTCGACTTTTATCTACGGAGACACCTGAATAACAACGTTTACAAATCTCCAATTAAAGATATGGACGAATTGAAAACAAGAATTGATAAGGAAACTAAATCGATTTCAAAAGAAACTTTGAGTGATGTTTTTTCAAACATTGTGAAAAGGATGGATTTATGTATTTCAGTTGATGGAAATCATTTCGAACATTTGTTGTAAACTCATTGCTTTGAAATAAAACTTTAAAGAACCTACTATCATATAATGAAAAAAAAGTCAAATCGATTGAATTATATAAGAGTTATTTACGAAAAACTTTTCGGCGAACTTTTGAAACACCCTGTAAGTTAGAATAATCTGTTGAATCTTCACTTAAGTTTTCATCGAAATCCGTTTCAATCGAATCATCAGATTCATAAGGTTCAATATGTAATTCAATTAAATAATTGCTTGCATAAAGATCACTACTTGCTTCGCGCAAATCATCATATTGATTCACATCAATAGCTAATACATGTATATCATTATTTGAATGTTAGTGAAAATCGATTGAATCACAACCATCCTTGACAAGTTTATCAGATGTAAATGATTTGGTGGACGAAGAATTATTAAAATTTGTGTTAAGGCAAATGTGTCGAGCATTCAACAAAGGACGTCTTTTACATTTTCGTTGATTCATACGTTTTTCATAGCGTTGCTTAGACAATAAAACCGGTGCTACTAAATCATCATTCATTGCACCGTTAATTTTATCAGATATCTAAAGAAGAAGAAAAACGTTTATGGATGCACCACCACTAAGTTGATAAGTTCTCTTCGTAATCTAAAAAGGAATACTAAATGAAATGAACGAAGTGACGCAAGAAGCTAGTATATATAGGGATCTATTTTTTTCTTTCCTCTCTCCTCTTTTCTCTTTCCTCTTTCTCTTCCCTCGTTGTGAATTTCCTATACAATATAGACGAATAACGCAAAAGGAAAGATACTGTACTATATAGTCAGACCGTTGTGTTTACTATAACGGTTTCTTCACGTGGTGATGATTTCTTCTCTCTATAGTTGTGACCTATTCTTATGATTCTTTTTTTTTCTATAATTCATTGACTTTCAATAATCTCCAGGCCTAATAATATGCAGTTTCAACAAATAAAAGCTGCACTATTGTGTGAAAACATTCAAATTTGATAAAAAAAAACTGTCCGAATTAAAAAGCATAATAATCAATAGAACTTCACATAATGGGTGTAGTACGATCGTATACTAGTGTATACGACAATATACGATCGTATACTAGTGTATACGACAATATACGATCGTATACGAGAGGCATTTAACTCCGTAAACGGATGATCGAATAGCGAGTTTTCAAAACTCCGTATTTATTCACGACCTTCGTATACGGAAATTGCTTATCAGCGTTCTTTTCCGTATATGCTCATCGTATACGGAGACCGGGTACGATCTCCGTTTTTCTCCGTTTATCACCATAAACGGTCGTTTACGACCGTGCGTGTTCGACCTGGGTCCTTGTTTATGAAGTCCATATACAATGCTCGTTTATATCAATGTTTCCTTGTATACGATCGTATTTCTTCCTAAACGGCCACGGAGAAATACGAGCGTAATATTGGATCATGTAATACGACGAAATACAGTCGTATACAGAGCGTATTAGTCATGTGTACAGTCGTATACTACCGTATCTGGACTTTGTATTCAAGAAAATGTGATGATTTTACCTGACAACTAATCGATTACATCCTGACAAAACAGAGAAGCAAAAAAAAATATTCATATAAAGAAAGAGAAAAAAAAATACTCATATAAAAACAGAGAAACAAACTATTCATATAAAGAAAGAGAAAAAAGAATACTCATATAAAAGCAGAGAAACAAACTATTCATATAAAGAAAGAGAAAAAAACTTTACGTGAAAAAACAAAGAGTGTTCGATTAGAAAATTGTTTTGAAAAGTGCATGGTGATTCTTGTTTAAAGAAAAACTTACATTACTGACGATGAGTGTGCCTGTAGTATTGATACGAATACAACCACTACCGACAGTTCTGATAGAGAATGAAAATAATCCTATTATCAATCAGAACGATGAGAAACAATTCTACGTCAATGCTATTCGTCGTTTAATTAGGAAGCTTGATCGAAGACTGCTTCCTTTACTGGTTATTTTGGAAATTAGCTCATTCATCAATAGAGTGAGCATTGGTATGTGTTTTTGACTTAAATTATTCATCATTGATGATATTCTCATAGGTCACGCTAAGCTGATGGGCATTCAAACTGATCTGCGTATGACAGACTCGGAGAGTAATTGGGCCGTTTCCGTCTTTTATATTGCTTATGTAAAAAAATGATATTATTGGATTTCTAAATGTTTCAATCCCTCTTTTGTTCTAGCTTCTATTCGTTATTCCTAGCAATCTTCTCATGCGCTTCATCGGTCCGACTTGTTATTTGGCATTGAGTATGCTTGCATGGGGTAGCATTACCATCGGTATGGCTTTTGTAACTAATGCTCGGCAGTTGGTCATTGTCCGCTTTCTTCTGGTAAGTTAATCGGATCTCAACTGATAATAAAACATTTCAAACTTGTCACTGAAGGGCGTAACTGAAGCGGGTTATTTTCCGAGTATTATCATTTATTTCTCTCTTTGGTACTGTAAAAAACAGCAAACTATGAGAATGGCTATACTGGGTGCAGCCGTTTCGGCTTCCGGGGCTGTTGATGGTATTCTAGTGCGTACTCGTCGATGTCAATATAGATAATCTATTTAACCTTGTAGAATCTACTATTATCATTATTCTAGACTTATGGTATCTCGCATATGAAAGACATTGGTGGTCTAAAAAGTTGGCAATGGACATTTTTGCTCGAAGGTTCGCCCATTATTCCGCTCGGCGTTCTTGTCTATTTTCTTCTTGACAAAGTACCGAATGCTGTTCAATGTAAGAGTTTAAAGAACAATAAAACGTATTCAAGATGCTTTTCGAAAATTAAGGGTTGAGTAATATAGAAAAACAACTATTGACAAATCTTCTTCGAGACGATGCCGGTATAGCTGACAGTGAACCTATGCCACGAACCCGACTTTCATGGCGACAAATTCGCTATGTTTTTGTTGATTCGCAAATTTATCTATATAGTATTATTGCTGCTGGTGATTTGGCCGCTATCAAATGTCTGACAACGTTCCTTCCAACTCTAGTTGAAGCTACGGGTTGCACCAAAAATGAAGCACACTTAATAACCACACTGCCTTATGTTGTTGCATGTGTTTGTGCTCTTCTGGTTGGCTATTCGTCATCATGTCGAAATGAACATGGCTATCATCTCTTATTCAGTTTATTAGTCGCTTTACTAGGATTCATCCTAATGCTCACTCTGCCCGATCAGGGCAGAGTGACCATTTGTATCAGCAGTACTGTTACTTGTTGTGGTATATTCTCTGGACTATCTCTACCGCTCTCTTGGTTGACAAATAACATCGGTGGTCATACAAAGAGATCAATGGCAATAAGTTTCGTGATGGGTATTGGTCAAATCGGTGGCATTTTCATACCTCTAGTGAGACTGCTGCTTATGAGAGCTTATAAAATAACCTACGAAGTTCATTTTTAACATGTCAATACCTTTAAACACTATTGAGAGTGATTTTTTTGTAGATTTATAGAGAAGTTGATAAGCCGACTTATCGACGCGGACACTTAATCTGTGGTGGATTGTTAGTTATCAGTATAATTGCTACTATTATTTTACGCATTTATTTAATGAAAGAAAATAATCGGCGAGAAAATTTATCAACTGATCAATATACACGTGAAGCTACTATCAAAGAACCTTGCGATCGAGTAGGTTCATATTCGGTTTCTTATTTTATAGCATCTGTTTTCTAATTGTCGTTAGCATCCCGGCGTACGCTACTCGTTGTGACATGAAAGCTTTTATATCTACCAAAATGAACATGAAAATTAACTATTTTCGAAATTATTGATTATCAATTTGTCTTATAGTTTTTGAACAATAAATTACTGTCAAACAGCAAAAAAAAATTAAAATATCGCCAGAGGGCGTAACACACCACACCTGCTTGAATATTTACGCCTATAATGAGAATACACAACGTTGTATGAATTAATCGTTATTGCATTTTGACATCTAATTAGTGACAGAAAAGAAAAAAAACTTTGCCGTCAAATGCAAAGGCAATAACGAAAAGTGAACGCTACTGCTGTACGATCATTACACCTGTTCTAGACACGTGGCGCACAATATTGAATGGCGCATAATACATGACCGTCATTCGCTTCTGATATTTTTAGCTTCTTTATGATGTCGATACAATACAAAGTAGATCACAAAATAGACCGAAAGACTCTTTACACTTGGCATCAAAAAAGATATTCAAAATGTCAGTTCTTAGTTTCCAATCTTAGTTAAATCTTACTATGTAATTTTTCCACTCTGAAAACAAGGCCAGTTTTTGATATACGAGTGATCAGTTATTTTTCGTCAGTTAAGTTGCGACAATTCTTGACTTCATTTCGTTGCATACTGTCACTGACATTGTGTTACATAAATATAATGGATATTTTTTGTTATGCCCAATGTAAAGTGTCTTTCGATCTATTCCGTGATGTACATTGTATTGAATAGGTCTTATAAGGAAGCTAGAAATATAGACAGCAAATACTCGCCATGTATTATGCATTCCAAGATATTTGTTTGAGTCGAAAAAAGTAAAATTTTTTATCACAGTAGTTTCTTCCTATTTGTAATCACTATGGGAAAGAGAGCAATTTCACTTCTTCAATTCAATTAAGAATATGCACAAATGAATTTATCCAGTGATGCAAAGGCAAGAAGTCACATTTTATTTCAGGTGTTCTTCATACAATCTCGACTTTTATCTCAATCATTTACCATAAAAGCCACGACAATACAGCACATTTTGGGGAATGCAAATCGTTGTTTATGTTAGATTGAGTTTTACACGAGTTATTAGATTATGCCTCAGAAACTAGTTGCTGGATTTTATACAGCAGAGATTTCTAAACAAAGCCTGTTATACCGTTGATCATTAGAACTCACCCTTTTGAGGTATAAGGATAAATTTTTTCTCGCATTTTCTTTTGAATGTCAATCAATAAAAATATGTGAAGACCGCTGAAAAATTTTCAGCATAGTCCATTTTGTAGCCTTTTGTTCTCATTACCCACGGAAAAAAATTATAAAAGTTTGCATTTAAACGCGAACTTTTAGAAAAAAACGCTATTTTTGTGTTTAAACGCATCCTGTTCTATTTTCAACGCGTTGAAACGCATCGTTTTTATTTGCAACACGTTTTTTCAATTTAAAACATCAACTGAAAACAACGTTTGAACGCATGATAAGAAAACGCATTTTTCTCCTCAACGAATGCTAACAATTACATCATTCGAACCCGCTTAATATTATGCATTCGAAAGTTTTTTTTAACATGTATTTAAATACGTTTTATAAGTAAAAACGAAATCTTCTTAAACAAACGCTCTAAAACGCGTTTCTTTTGCTGCGTGTGTCTTGAAAAATTCGTTTTTTATAAAGGTGTTAAAACACTGTCTTTTTAATGCATTTTGCCTAGAAAAAATAGATATTCTAGAGATGCGTTGAAACAAAAGATTGAATTTATGTGGTTTAAGTAAGAGGGTGTGGGGGTAGTTAAATGTAAGAGTAAAACCCATAGTCACATTCATACCATATACAATATTCTGGTCATAACCCTGATAGACTTTTTTTTTACAAAGCGGTTAATATATATATATATCATTGAATCTTTCTACATCTTAAACAAGATAGCTTCTACTTTAGTATAAAGAATTAACTCTACCCTAGAGAATATACTGAGTTAAGGGTACCCAAAAAAGTACCCTGATACCAGTATGTCACAGGAACTTTTGGGTACCAAAGTACTTTCAGGTACTTACAGGTACCTAAGTGGTACTTTGGCAAGTACTCTGCTGGAAAATGCACAGTAATTGGGTATCTAAAGGTACTGATCAAATACTAAATTGGATACCACTGGATAGTAATTCTAAGTACCCTGTTACCAAATTTTCAGTTTGTTCAGGATCGAACCTGATCTTTGACTTTTTAAAATTTTTTCTTTTTCTTGAGATAATTTACTAGATTTTTTTTACTTTATTCAATTTAATTTTTTCAATTCCAAAACCTTAGCAGGAACAATGTCGGAGTCCGACTCAACTTGAGTTGGTCGTAGACCACTTCAGGGTAGTCCGATCTTAATTTACGATCAAGCTCGGCATTTCCTCGACTAAGAAATAGTCAAGAAATAATTTAGAAAAAACTAATTAGTATGAAAATTGATTATTTTCTTATGATTTATCGAGTTGTTTATATAGAACCGTACGTAAAAAAGAAAACGGTGAATCAATAGTCACCACATAGAACGCGAAAAAATTAGGATACCCTGTCGAGATTTCCTCAGTAAAGTTACAGACTTGTGTATCCATGCAGGTACTTATTCAGTGAATGTACTTTTACGGGTACCCCAAACAGTACATACATCAGTAAAATCACTGAGAATTTTCAAAGTACCCATATTGGGTACCCTGCTAGAGCTTTCTCAGTACATGGGTACCCTGAACTCAGTACTTTCTCTAGGGTATGACACAAGTGATTTTCATTAGGGTCGAATCGTGTACTCACCGTCTCCCGTCTTTTACAATCATAAATAGCCGTAACTTGATACATAAGTATCAACTGTATAATCAACGTGTTGCACTGTGTCACACATGATTCATAAAAATCGCAAACGTTAGCCAATATAGAAGTAACAGAAGAACGAGTAATTTAGATCATTTTTAAAGATTAACAGAGCTGTATAGAGTAAAATTTCACTTCAGCATTTCTAATTGTATTCCCATAGAAAAATTGCAAGTAGAAAGAAAATGAAACTCGTTGAAATAGAGTTCAATGAGAATATGTGACTAAAAAATGCTGAAGATTTATATTACTTTTATAGAGAATATACAATATGGCTACCAACAGAGGACAAACATTTATTCTCAATTGCCAATATTTTCGAACAACACAGGAAAACTGTTCGTTTCAGTAATGATGATCTGAAAAAGATACAAGATGAACTTTCTAGCAATGATTTGTACAGCCCTTTCACATTTGTACGTCCGTCAACGCTGTCCAAGCACAACAGTATGCAGTTTGTACTACTCGACAAACCACGACGTATAGTTTATATGATTAATCCTGCCAAAAACAGCAAAGATTTGTTTACTGCCTACGATCCATTTGATCCAGAGAAAGAAAATTTTAAAAAGGATGAAGTGGCGCCCGATGATATTTTGCGTGAATATTCTTATATATCTGTACGTGATAATGCTTGGGATGCGCGTCCAATTGAGCAGTTAACTCTTATTCTATTCGATGTTAGTGGTTCGATGCAAAATACACCGGCGAGAAATTCTAAAAATCTTCTTGATTTGAGCATTAGTGCACTAGGCGCATGGTGTGACAAATTCTGCTCCAATCGACTACCGCATGCTATAGGTCTCATTTACTGTGGTGCTAAAATAACTGCAACAACTCAACTTATCCATGAAGCTTGCCCGATTACAAATAATTTCAATGATTTTGAAAAATCGTTTAGTTCTCGACCGGATTGTGGTTCGTCAACTCCATTGTATGATGCAGTTGAATTTGCATTGAAGATAATGAACCAGTTTTATGAACAACACCGAAGCAAAATGAGTCCTAATTACCATAAACTTATCGTTTGCCTTTCTGATGGCGAAGATACGTGTAGTAATATGACGTTACCAACAATTGCCGAGAGACTTAAACAAGATAATGTCATTTTCGACAGTATTTGTTTCAACAGCAAAGAGGCAAAATCGCTTGTTCATCTATGTACATCGTCAAGAGGATATTATTATTTTCCAATACCCCATTTAGAAAAGAACTTAATCAGTTTGTTTGAACGGGAACCGGCAATGGTTGTGGAGAGGCGCGATAGAAACGTCTATGGAGTTGTTAAAGAGCCAAAATTATGTGAAGCAAAAGCTCTTCATGTTCCAGCAATCAATTTAGGAGAAGCTCCCGTAAAAGACATAGCAGTATCAAACCAAACTTTGAGCCGAGTTTTACGCGAAGCAAATAATTTGAAGCAAAGATCGCTGGAAAACTTTATTATCTTTGTTTGTAAAGACAATATTCTTTTTTGGAAAATAATCATGAAAGGTCCGACAGGCACTAGCTATTGTGGTTATACATGGCTCTTGTCTGTCGAATTTCCATCGCAGACGTATCCATTACGACCACCCGAAATTCGATTTATAACGCCTATTTATCATTGTAATATTAGTGAGGATGGAAAAATCTGTCATGAAATATTACGTAGTCACTGGACATCACAGACAACTATGTACGATGTACTTAAGCAAATTGTTAGTTTACTTTTCCAACCAGAACCGAATGATGCATTATCAACAGCTAAAGGTGATCTTTTGAAAACAGCACCGGAAGATTATTTCAAAGAATTAAAGCAACACAACGAAAAATATGCCAAAGCAACTATAGAGGAGCTCACAAATCAATATCAACTTGAACAATTCAGCACTTGATTTTTGTGATTGATTGAACAATTATTGTACAACATAGTCAAGAAAATATTTCTAATATATCAATGAATTTTTTTCTTTATGCTTTTTCAAAAAACTACTTCCTAGCTGTTAAATTCTTTATGCAAAATTGATTTAGTTGATAATGGTCATACAAGACAAGTTAGTAAGTGGTACTAGGACAATTCGTTGCAGGACAATTCGTCGCGGACAATTCGTTGCGGACAATTCGTCGCATGGACAATTCGTTGCAAGACAATTCGTTGCAGGACAATTCGTTGCACGGACAATTCGTTGCATGGACAATTCGTCGCAATGATATAATCCAATTACAACTTATTATTTTTTCATAAATTATTTGGCATATTAAAATGAGTTAGAAACACATAATTCAATAAGTATGATGAATGTAGAGACTATTTTTAACGACTAAATTTCGAACTTTTTTTCGGTTTGTATCGTCATAAGAAATTCTGGTTTGATAAAAAAAATCAGATCTACTTTCTCCACCACGATTAATACTGCTGAGATGAAAAAACCTCAAACTTGAGAAATCATCAAAATAGTGTTAGCACTGTATAAATCACCGCTGAATTCAAACAAGGTTAGTTTTAAACATGTCATATAAGAGCTGATCGTTTTTAAACTAACNTATCTTAGTCGACGCATCTTTTTGTGCTGATTGCGAGTATACTATTTGTTTCTCAAAACGAGTGATTTTTGATAAAGAGAATCTCGAATTACTGACAGAATTTCATGCTTTTTGGGTCTTGAGCCAGAGTTGAATAGTCTTCATTTCCAATACATCAATAACTCGAAAAACCAAAGCTATACTTTTGAAGCCCAATGTCTGCCCTACTAACGATATATGAAACTCAGTTATGTCTTGAGATGCAAAAAACTGGATAGATTTGCAAAAAATTCCATGACATACCATTTTTTCACGTGTTTCTTTCTGTCAGACTTCATCCACTTGATAAGCATATTTTCACTAAACAAATCAAAAGTAGCTCCAATGGGCACAGTTTTTCATGAGAAATCTAAATATCTCGTTTTGAAACTTCCAACGAACTGAAATTTTTTTTTAATTGAAAAAACTTTTAAGAATGTAGGAATGTGTTGGATTTTCTAAAGAAAAATGGACTATTGAATGTTATCGAAAAAGCTTGAGCTTTTCTAATCAAAACCCTTTTGAAAAAATATTAAAACAGATATATTCTTACTCAGTTCGGCGAGCTCTATCTGACTAAGTATAAAAAACGATATAGAAATTTACTTTAATTTCGCGTTATCCGCACCTCACCACTGAAGTACAAGTGAAGTAGGGTGAAGCAAGAAGTCTCGCTTTTTTCCCTTTGGTCAATTTACACCCACCTACACCCTTAATAAAATGTTTCAGTAAAACTAAAACTACGATCTCACACAGAGTATGATTTTTGCAGATAACATATATTAAGGAGGGAAATAAAACTATCCTGAGTGCTTAATGATTCTTTTCGTCAGCTGTCGAAACAGAAACCAAAAAACAAACAAAAGGGAAGAACACATTTCTTTTATTCAACAAGAGGCGTTTTTCATTCATGGTGGTTTTTTAGAAAAATTTTTGTCTTTTTTTTTCTCAGTAACAAAACGAACCCTTGAAAGTGTTGTCTTCTTTGCAGGATAAGAATTGAATCATCGTCGAGTAGTCAAATATTATTATTTTTTTATTTGATATTTTTTTTTTATTTCTGAATGTGCGACGTAATAATTGTTTGAATCAACTTGATTGCCAACAGTGTTTTAACAATTATGACTTTCTTTCTGCTTCACACCCCTTCTTTTCTTCTTGGATTACTCTCATTTATTCCAACTGCTTATACAGCATGTATCTCAAGTGGTGATGAAACTACCATTAATGATCTACTCTCTAGTGGAGGTGCCAATGCCATAGTATCTCTCTGTGCCAATAGTGTATTCAATCTGGGTGTGGGTGTGACTGTGGAGTTGGGTGTCGGTGCGGGTGTGGGTGTGGGTGTGAGTGTGGGTATCTATTGTTTACTCAAAATCATATCCACACCCACACCCACACCCACACCCACACCCACCCACACTCACACCCACACCCACACCCTAGTTCTGTTTTCGAATTTCATCATTGAAAAAAGCACAACGGATAGCTATCAAAGTTTCATAACTGTGCAGTGCGTTGAAAAAAGAAATTGTGCACATCGAGTGAATTCACATCCAGAATTTTAATTTGAACAAAAAGAAAACTACTCTGTTTTCATCCACTCATTGATATCCATGGTCTCTGCACGTGACTCCGTTCATTCTTTAATGTTCAGAGACTCAATGACATTCGAAAAGAAATTTCGGAAGACTTTTCTTGATTTTCGACCATTTTATTGAACTATGATTGATGAAAAACTCTGCAGAAAGTATAATAATGACATTGATAAACCTACGGAACGCATAACAAAAATCAGTCAAAACTGCATCTATGAGGGATTTTATTGAAAAATTTATCATGAAATGAAGAAAAACTATCAAAACTTTGACGAATAAATATGAACCATTCAGATACATTCCACATGAGTTTCTAATTTTTTATTTAGATTATTATTCGAATCACTCTTACTAGTGTTTGATCAGGATCACGCTAGATATTGAATGAATTTTCAGTAAAACATATTGAATTCAGTGTCAAGTTTAAATAGAGCTGTACTATGAGGTACATTCGTACATTCCATATAGATAATCGGGTGAGAAATTTTTGAAGGCTTGGATGGCCAACGGAGGAATATTTTCTAGCTATCTGAACGGCTAATTGAACATTATGTATCGCTATTGATATATTGAAAAGATGGGAATAAGTTAAACCCATTGTATAGTAAATTTCTGATAAAGTTGTATTGTCAGTATCTTGTTTCAAAGCCAAATTGAGTGCTTTATTCAATTTATTTAAAGACATTATCCAGTTCTTTTGCCGATAATAGATTCAACTTTCGCTGTAATATATTCCAATTATCAAAGTTGCTAGTTCTTGTTGATCAATAAATTCGATGAACAATGTTCAGTATAGAGTGAGTGAATATGGTCAAGACATTTTAAAATTGCCTTCGAATAATTGTTTTTCTTGAATAAAATGATCCGAGACTATGAAGTGATTCAATACGTTTTTGAACATGAAGCTGTGAGATTTTTTTAAGTTCCTGAAGATGATTTGATGTTAGACAATTTTGTAACTCGGAATTATCAGGTACGTATGTAATATTTGTACATGATTGGAAGGGAACCGGAACGATCAGCACGGGAAAGATAAGCACTAAACTGGGGTGTGAGTGCCAGTTGGGATAAGAATCTGGCTGTATGTGGGTGTGAGGCGTGGTTGAGAGTGTGTGAAGTGTGGGTGGGGGTAAAGATATGCACGGCACCGAAAAACCTTTCCGTCCTGGTAAAAGTTTTACACGCTGTTTCATCGACTTCATTGTTAAAATATTGTTTAACTGTGCATTTTGTAGAGAAATATTTGCTCCGTCAATCTATACATTTCAAAATATATTACAAGACTTCGTTATCAATGAATTTAACGAAACAATCACTGGGACCAATCTGGCCCCAGTCATCATATTTGCTGAATTAATTCATAAAGCAGAGTGTGAATGTGGGTGTGAGTGTAGGTATGAAGTGTGGGTTATGTTGAAGATGTTGGTTGATGAGAGTGGGTTTAGCTGATGATTAGTACAAACACCCATACCACCTCACAGCCACATCCACACCCTAGTTTCATGCTCAACTTTCTGGTGCTTAACGTTCTCGTGCTTATCGTTCCTTGTGCCCATCGTTCACCAATCCGATTGGAAATATTGTTTTCCATAGCCGAAAAAAATCTGTTTTCAATTTCCTTAATTTGAACTGAATACGATCATATTCAGCTCGATTATATGGTAACAATGAGATTCGTGCGACATCTTGAGATTTTTCTAAATATTCGATAGCTTTTATCATATCCCTTTCTTTTTCGTTGATATTTGAAAATAATAAATATGTATACACCAAATCTTGATCATGATCTGGTAAATATTTGAGTTGAATATTCAATGCTTTCTCTGCTATTTTCAATGCTTTTGTATAATTACCTAACTATAGGTATATCTGTCCGAGATAAAACTGATATTGGTCAATTCTTAATTTATTGTCTCTGGGTTGTGAACGAAGCAAGATTCTTAGTGCCCGCTTCGGAATGACAAAAACAACTTTGACTAAATCGCCCATTCCTAAATAAACACAACTGATATTGTGGTGTGTAACAGATAATGATTCATGATTCTCGCCAAATAGATTTGTATCGATTTCGAGAGTTTTTTCAAACATTTCTAACCCTTTTCTGTAGGCACTCTTTTTATGACATAACATTCCTAAATGATCGTAAATAGCAGCGAAATCCGTGTGTGTAGACACTGTTCCTTTCAAAACGAATTTTCAATGCTTGATTCAAATGTTTCATGGCATTGTCACCGTCATCTAGATGAGTGCAGATTTTACCGATATTAATATGCATCGTGCCTAATACAAGAATATATTTATTTGTTCTCAAAATTTCTTCTTCAATGTTTAATGTTTTTGAAAATATTCCAATGCTAAACAAAATTCACCGTTTTCACGATATATCATGCCCATTTGATTGTACGCAAGTGAATTCCTATAGGCGAAATGGCAGATTTGTTGACTTCTAAATTTCGATGAAATTGAAAACAAAAAATTTAAAGTTCATAACTATAAGATGCAAGAACTGGAAGAAAACCAAAGAATTCAACGATATTTTCAGAAGAGCTAAAACTTAAGTATATCCTTCGTCATATTGACATATCTGTCGTGGTGTGTATCATTCACTTTTCTTGCATTATACATGTTTATATCCTCTAGCTAAAATAAACGGTATATCATAGATGAAGCATATCTTTTGAATCGTTTATGACCTACATAAATGAACCATCATTACACTTGAAAATTAATATCCATTGCAATGACTTTTACTGATATGCAAAACACATTTAAACAATAAAGAAAATATTATTGTCATATATCGCGTATTTACAGTTGGGGCTAATGTAAACTCCCGCTATCGTTTTTTTTTTGTTTTTGTTACTATACTTATTTTATTTTTTAATCTACCTTATATAGAGAGAAAGCCCGAAACGCGCTGCATCTTTTGATATATTTACCTTGAGCATTAAGTACAGTTTGAAGTATAAGAAATGTATTAGAAGATATAACGCGACATTTTGTTTTACTACAAGACCGTGTGCCCATACTGGTATAAGGTTTTTTATTTCGCATCTATCTCGGATTAGGTAAATGACGAAACCTTGGATTCTTTTCCAAAAGATGCGTCTTGAAAAGCTGTATAAAAACAGTATGATTGAGTTTCTGTTCTAATGGTTTTCTAATACTCAAAATGAATAAATTGCATGAGAGTGTCACTTCGCATCATACTAAAAAAGCTTCAAGGACTTTTTTCATTCACTATAGGATTTGGTCGATATAACTTCTGTAGAGCTTTCGACGTCACATCTTTTAAAGAAAGAATCAATATTATATCGCTTTCTCAAGTCGAGATATATGCAGAACAAAAAAATCTTCCAACCTTTTTGGTATGACGGCAAGTGCTCCTGTCATGTAAGCTGTTCATTTCAAGTATAAGAAAAACCATTAGAAAAGGTAAAAAGGCATTTCACCATACAACTTTTATAGAGCTTTTCACGACGCATCTTTTGGAAAGGAATTCAAGGTTTTATCATTTACCTAATCCGAGATATATGCGAGATAAAAAATGTTACAAAATTATGAACACATTATAGTAAAAAAAATGTCACTTTTTTGTCTAATACACGTTTCACACTTAAAAATACATTCGGTGTTCATCATAAACATACCAAAAGATGCAGTGCGTTTTGGGCGTTCTCGCTATATACGGTAGATTAAAAAATAAAATAAGTATAGTAACAAAAACCAAAAAGAAACAATAGGGGGAATTTCAATTGGCCTCAACTGTATATTTTATATCTATGCATAAACTTTCTCTTTTAACATGTTGAATACTTTGTTGGTAAATAATTTACTAAACATTTTTGTCTGATTTATATGATATAATTCTATTCAAAGTACACCAAAACAATTGCAATTACGACGATCGTTGAATTTCGTTTAAGAGTTTGGATCAATTCGAATGTGTCCGGAAAATAAACTCATTTTATTTTGAGTATGCGAGAACTAGTTTGAAATGGAAACATATCGAAATACTATCATGCACCTTCAATAAGAGTTTTCAATAAGATTGAATTCATTTTTCCTCATGACTAATATATATATATCAGAGGTCCAAGCAGGCCACTAGGCCTGCCTGCCTGCCTGGGCCTGCCTGCCTGTCACAGGCACAGGCCACGTTTTTTAGGCCTGGCCTATGACAGGCAGGCCAGGCCGACCCCTCAACCAGGCCAGGCAGGCCGCTTAAAACACCAGGCCGCCTGGCCTGTCTGTATTCTTTATAAATATAGCTTTTTTTCCAATATACATTTTTTTAAACAAATTGAGGGTAATGCTAACGATCTGGAGAAGTATAGAATAATGTTCTGCNTCTGTCAGACTTCATCCACTTGATAAGTATATTTTCACTAAACAAAATCAAAAGTAGCTACAATCGACACAGTTTTTCATGAGAAATCTGAATATCTCATGTTGAAAATTCCAACGAAATGAAATTTCTTTTTTAATTGAAAAAACTTTTAAGAATTTAGGAATGTGTCGGATTTTCTTAATAAAAATTGGCCATTGAAGGTTATCGAAAAAGCTTGAGCGTTTCTAATCAAAATCCTTTTGAAAAAATATTAAAACAGATATATTCTTACTCAGTTCGGCGAGCTCTATCTAACTAAGTATAGAAAACGAAATAAAAATTTACTTTAATTTCGCGATATCCGCACCTCATGACTGAAGTACAAGTGAAGTACGGTGAAGCAAGTAATCTCGCTTTTTCCCCTTTGGTCAATTTACACCCACCTACACCCTTAATAAAATGTTTCAGTAAAACTAAAAACCACGATCCCACGTGGAGTATGATTTTTGTAGATAACATATATTAAGGAGGGAAATAAAACTATCCTGAGTGCTTAATGATTTTTCTCGTCAGCTGTCGAAACAGAAACCAAGAAACAAACAAAAGGGAAGAACACATTTCTTTTATTCAACAAGAGGCGTTTTTCATTCATGGTGGTTTTTTAGAAAAAATTTTATCTTTTTTTTTCTCAGCAACAAAACGAATCCTTGAAAGTGTTGTCTTCTTTGCATGATAAGAATTGAATCATCGCCGAGTAGTCAAATATTATTTTTTTTTATTTGATATTTTTTTAATTTCTGAAGGTGGGACCTGATAATTGTTTGAACCAACTTGATTGCCAACAGCATTTTAACAATTATGACTTTCTTTCTGCTTCACACCCCTTCTTTTCTTCTTGCATTACTCTCACTTATTCCAACTGCTTATACAGCATGTATCTCAAGTGGTGATGAAACTACCATTAATAATCTACTCTCTAGCGGAGGTGCCAATGCCATAGTATCTCTCTGTGCCAATAGTGTATTCAATCTGAAAAATCCAATCGTTTTTACAGCTTCTAATCAAGAATTATCTACACAAGGATATCCTACAGACTCTACACGTGCGACTCTTGTTGTCACTGGTGTTAATCAGACTGCTGCAATTATAGGTAACTGCGATCAATGTTCTGGTTTGAGACTTCGAAACATCCAAGTGAATGGTAACAGACCAGCTCTAGGATTATTTGATGGTAGTGCGAATATTGAGATTGGAGGACCTACTAGTAACCAACTTGTGGACCGCGTACATTCCTACGAACCTCGAGGATGGTCATGTCTGCATATCACCGAAAGTGGAATAAGTGGTTGCAGGAATGCAACTATTACTAACAATGAAATAGGTCCCGCAGGCGATTCTGCTGGTCATTGGGCAGATGGCATATCCATGGCATGCACACGTAGCTTGGTTGTAAACAATGTAATTACAGATGCTACAGATGGTGCTATTGTGATTTTTGGTGCTCCTTTTACCACAGTCAAAAACAATACTATCATTGCTATATCTCGCGTGCTTCTGGGTGCTATCAACATGGTGGATTATGATCAATATTCCGGAGATTATACTGGTGTTACAGTTACGGACAATACTATTTGGGCTAAATCAGCATTCATTAAAACAGGTATTTCTATTGGTCCAGCTGTGTGGGGAGCAGATAAAACAAACTATAACCGCAATGGTATAGTTCGTCGCAATACAATTAAGGGTGATAATATGGGTTATGGTATTATTGTCTCTGGTGCACATAATTTTACTGTCTTAGACAATATCTCTACCGCGAATTACAGTGGTGCTTTTACTGCGAGTTGTGACACGCCTAATAATGCACCTCCAATGGCATTTCTAAAAAGTACTAGAGCTGACGGCAATTTTCAATCAAATTTTGTCTTAGGCAGAGCTCAGTACATCATCTGTATAGAACCAGGTCTCTCTAGCACTTACACCTATCAATCAGGACAGTTGAATTTATATTCCGATGAACAAATCAATTTGCAAAATGCTATTTTCATCCTGCAAATTGACGGAAATTTAGTTCTCTATCAGGGAGATTCTCCGCTGTGGGCATCGAATACTTGCTGTACTGACTGCACTAATAAACAATGCAGACTCACCTTCACTAGTGAAGGTCGATTAGTTATATACAAACAAAAAAAAATATTAATTTCATGGCCACCTGCTTATAACGGCATCTTGACATCTAGTTCTGTTCGTATCTCTAGTATGAGTGCTTATTTCACTTTCATTGATGGCAATAACAATTATATATGGGCCTCTTCCTATGATTTTTATCCTTCCTTTCTTCTCAACAATGGCAATTTTGTTCGCCAAATGGTAGGTACCACGCCTATTTATCTTACCTTGTTGAATAACGGAAACCTTGCTATATACAGTGGAGCCATTAGCACAGGAACATTATTGTGGCAGACTTCTCTCGGCGGGAAAACCTGCAGCAAAGGTTGCTTTCTCTCATTTCAAGAAGACGGAAACGTTGTAATATATGGTGATCAAGGAGCTCTTTGGGCAACAGGCACATACCCTTCGGGTGCAAAATTATTGTTCAATATAACTCCTCCCTATTTGCAAGTTTACAATTCTACTGGCGCTGTTATTTGGCACTCTTGATCACGCCGCACCACTATTGAACTTAAAATTATTTATTTTAAAGATATTTATTCTCCTTTTTTCTTATATATGTAATCATATTTTAGTTAGTTTCTATTTAAAAATAGACTTTTAACTTTCTCATATAGATGCTACTACCTTTCAGCCACTGGTTCTTTTATTGAAAGACATCACGTGAAAATCATGATAAAAAGACAAAAAGCTATTGAATCGTATAATTTCTAAACCATATACAAAGTTGGTGACGAAGACAGAATAATTGCTTAATTTTAATCATTCTTTAAATTGATAAAATTATAGGTATGACATGTGTGTATAGAGTATATGCTACTGAATACTGCAATCGCCCAGATGGAAAATTTGAGTTTGCTTGATCAAGACTGACTTTATCTATCTTCATATCCCATATTGAGTAGACTTCTAGAATTCAAATCCTACTCTGACGTTCAGAAACGAAAAACAAGATATTTTTACACGTTAAAAAATTCGAAAAATCATTTCGTATTCGTACTTAAATCGTTGCTCCTACATTTGAAGTAATAATATCTACTATTCTACTGAATACATACTAGTTCATCATATTTAGGTTTTTTTAATGAAAAGATGTTTCTCCACCAAGTCTATTATAATACAAGTTAGATACCGATCGAAGACAAATATGAATTTTCCTCTTGATGAAAACTTAACTGTATGCAGTCTTGAAGCACATATCAAGAATAAATTTATTAAAAATGTTATTAAAGAGAAAGAACCAACTAAACAAAAGTATCGAGAAGCAGTCGAAAAAGGTCTTGGTGCCTATTTGATGCATCAACAACGTGTACAACGTTGCTAGTGGACTAAAATAATATGAAAACTTAAGTGGTATATTATCAAATATGCATAGTAGTTCATCAATAGGTAATAGATTAGCCATAACACCAATACAAGTTATTTATCCAACTAGTAGTTCAACATATGTATTGTTTATTGAATAAGAAATGCATAAGAATTAAATTCTATTTCTTTTTGTTTATAGATCGGTTGTTCATCGAAATACAATAGACAAAGCAATAAAATTAGGCACAAAAGAAAAAAAATGCGGAATCATTTGTTGATCAACTCAAAGTGGAAGATGAAATCGTAGTAAATACTATTTCAGTGACGTCGGAT
>CAJNSZ010000444.1:66795-88111 GCA_905329745.1 Rotaria sp. Silwood2
GTTACTTCACCTGACCAAGAAACCTGCCAACTTTGAGGTTATAAGACAGAGAGACTCCATCTCTGTCAAATAAAATAGAGTATCCTAGCCTAGGTCTTCTCTTCTACTCGGTTCTCTAGTATTTCATTAGAAACGTTGCTTTTTAAAAATTGCATAATAATTTCGATAGTTTTATCGATTTATGATGTATGATTAATATTGCAATAAGCTGAGTATTACAAGTGCACATGTCATTCAAAACGATCGAAAACTGGTGGCTAGCCACGCATCTCGTACATCATTTTTGGAACGCTTCGAAAAGTGTTAGATTTTAATCGACATCACGTTTCCATTGTAATGTGAGTGCACTGTAGCCATCGGTATCGGTTATACGAGCTATATTCGCTTATTTCTCGATTTCGATTGTTTGATTCTTGATAGCGCGAAAAAAGTAGCTCTTCGGTAAATCACTTATTCAATTCAAAACTGAAAATGATAATTTAGCAGTGAAGTTTTTAAAAAATTTATAAAAAGAATGAGAAAAGCGTTCAATTGATCAGTTTCTTAAAGAACCGCAGCCAACTGTTATTTTTGATGAAAACTATACGAGATGGGAATAATAAGATCGAAATAAATTTTATACGATGTTTTTATGTACTTTTTCAAAAACAATATCTGTGTGCCTTATATTTGCACATAGTTATTTTTACACATACCAGAAACAAATTTTACATGAAATAAAACTTTGGTGAAATATAGGATGAAACTATACAAAGCTCACGAAAATCGCATCAATTGTTAAAAACACATTCAAGTTTCTTTTTCAATTGAACTTTTGCGACAACATTTAGACTCGAAACAAATCATAAGAGAGAACCATGGTCGGTGCTTTTATTTGAAATCCTTTTGCATCTACGTTGACACAGAAAATGTCAGTAGTGCACAACTTTTTTCCAAATAAATTAGTAAAGTTAAGTATTTCATCTTATACAATAAGATAAACTATAGAGTGCTTCAGAATATTTTTCTATGATTTTAATTCGAGATCTACTATTGATGCGAGAATTGAATTTCTCAGTAGGTATAATTCTGATATAGTACTTAATAAGATGTAGAGTTTTTCTTACTTATGATAATAAAACTAAATCGAACAGGACTTATCTGGAGGCAGAAGTCTGGTATTCACCGTAAACGCAAAAATTAGGGAACAGAAAGAGAGAAACTTCTATGCTTTCATTTCATAAAAATGAAAGAAAAAAAACTGTAGGAGAATTTTTCCTATAGTTAACCAATGGCTAATACTTTTTATCATAAATACTTAAAGGAAAAGATTTCAATCAGTCACCTTTACAAGCATTACATGACAATAGATTTAAATGACCGAATGATACGCAAGCTATTCGAAGACTCTACAGAATCTCATCGAATAGATTCATAGATAATAGCAGGATTCTTAAGCAGCAAAAGAACTGCCTTTTCATTGCTGAGAGTGAGCTGTTGTCGTCGACTCAATAAAAACATAAGGTTTTCCGGAGATGCAGTCAAACAGACAGAAACTAACTGATATATTGTCAATCAAGATCTCCCGGAAACGTAACTAAAGCAATATTTCGATATTATTCGAAAAGATATATACAGAGTAGAGAAGAGTAATTTGCAAATCCAGAAAAACTTAATGGAGGAGAGCTTTTTCAGATGCTACAAACTATTCAGTGTTTACCCTTGTAGCCGGAGACACTATCGATGTATTTTAAATGTTACTCGTAGTACCAATACCAGTAAGGAATCGAGCTGTTTCTTGCTGACACTTGAGAAATTTTTTTCGGATGCCAGTTCAAAAATGGAGGCTACCCGAAGAAAATTTTTCATACGTTTGAAGGTGATCATCTCTTTTCTTTCGATGTATAAATTGATATAACTTACACTTTTCCGCTAGCCGTTGTCACTGATGTCTATTCATAGACATTAATCAAGAAGAGAGGTGAAGAAACAGAAATTATCTTAGACGATTTCATCTCAGTGAGATATAGTTTCTCCAAAATACTATCAGTTCATAATATTCAGATTTCGAACAAACATATTTCGTCCGAATATGTTCAAACAGGCAGAACTGAACATGGCTTATATAGACAATATTCAGTCTTCTGTAATAAGCCCAAATAAAATGTCGCATTTCCCGACCCAGAAAAATTTTCTACGGTTGAATACTTTGATATACTTTTTTTCCAAAACTAATCTCGATTGGACAGCTTTTTTGTAAATGTTGAAAAGAGGATGGAATAAATTCAATGTGCCATTTAGATATAGAAATTCTAGGAAAGCTTTACTGTTCCAAGTTACAATTCTAAAAATGGTGATTGGTGTCTTCATCAAGTTTCGACGGATTTGAAATTCTGCGGGAAACTGTTTCAAAAAGTATTGTTAGAAAACATGTTGAAAGTCATCCGTCTGAAAGTATTCATGCAAGAAAACTGAAAACAGAAAATATAATGTGCATTAGTTTTGATGAAAATCAACAAAAAATAAATAAGTGATAGCTTTGATAAGAGTTTTAATGTGCTGCAGTATTTGCAGTGTTTTGATCGGGTATAGGTTTATCGTTAGATATCTTGTGCAGTCTCCTCAACATATCAAACACATTTATTTAACAGTTGAACAATTCTTGAAGTGACACAGAAAGCTTGTATCCTTATACGTATATCAACTGAACAAATTGAGCAGAAATACTACAGGAACGGTTTTCTGTGGAAACTCTCCATATTCAGGAATATATTTATATGCTGATGTCAGATATGTGCTCTTTCTTAACTACTGTCTTCTTGTAGATTGAAATGGCTTCTACGGATGATAAGATTAAATTGGTCAAACACACTCCTCGTAGAACTACTGTTTTCGACAACACAAACGAGGCGTCAAAATCAATTTTAAATGCCCGAAATGCAAGAAATGATCAGTATAGCACGATTGCTCGAATCAAAAATTATACGTTTCGACACAATATGTATGACTGTTTCTTTTGTTGTCAAATATCATCGTTGTTGCTCTTTTCTAGGAAGTATTTTTACTGGTCGATGTTGGGTTTCATATCCAAACCTATCTTTGTGTTACCTATGATTACAAGTATACTTACGATCATAGGTATACTGGTCGTTTGTTTTACTGCACCGAAATCTTCAAGTACGTAGTTGTTGCTTTGTATTCTTCGTATTCAACACAATAAAAACCCATTGTTAATTCGATTCGGTTTTACCAGTTGTATGAGTTTTGGTTAAAAAACTTTGAATTGTGATAAAATATTTGATATCGACATGTTCGAAGCAAATCATCAAGCAAGGACAGATCATAAGCATTAAATTGCTTCACTTTTTCATTTTAAAGTAACAATGATGAATGCAAACCAATCAAGGTGATCATCAATGAAAAATCTAATGCTATATCCATAAGCTGAATCCTTTCATTTCACTTATTGGCAGTGACTATAGGTTAGAAAAGACTTTCAGAAAGACTCTTCCCAATGCCACTTTATTCTAAAGAAAGTAGAACAATAAATTTCTTCAAGATAGAGATTATTGCGTTTTCTACAATTTTTTTTGCATACATCAATTAAAAAGAAATTTTACAATCTGATTTTTTTTACCAGCTGATATTACTCATTGTTACTTGTTGCCTAAAGATCAATCCTACCAAATTGAATATTCTCGAATCACTTTTTCTATTATTTTCGATGGTATCCGTTCACATCTCTTAATGAAACCAGCACCTTACCCATATGCCTTCTTCTCTATCTCATCACCATATTTTGCGATATAATAGAAGTGCGAAAGAATAACAAAAAATGTAAGTGATTTTCTCATGGAAAACGCGGAGAGTAGATATCTCTCCTGTACGGAACACATCTTTTTTAAATTTTCTCACTTTATATTGCCTGGAGATGAGAGTAAGTATTATATGTGTTATATCTCTATCTTCTTTCGTTCTGCTAATATGTACGATACAATCATTTTACGTTTGCCTCTCTGAGCGACCTATGTATATTCTATGTTGCATTCACCAGTAAGTTCTAATGTCTTTATGAAATTCTAGTGAATTATTTTCGTTATCACGGTTCAAAGCAGTAAAATTTTGATTGTACGTTATAAAATTGAGAAAAATATTTATTACTAGTTGTGATCGAACAGATCGATAGAAATCATTGATTGCTCACTGTACGAAAAGCAATAGCAATACATAGTTGCATGCTTGTCACTCAAGAACTATTGGTGAACATGCATCGTCCATATGACGGAATTACTGACAAATACACTAAGTATGGTAGGTCGTCTTCATGCATGATTAGTCAGTCAGTAGACTCACATTTACATATCGAGCGTCACAATTTTGTTCCTTGTTATTCTGAAGCATTCGTAGAAGACTTTGTTATATTTTGTTCGTTATTCAAAATTACTAATTCAAAATACTGATTGGATCACTAAAGGTATTAAACAACGTAACACTTTTGATGTCCATTTGATTTTGCAGCAGTGTGGCACAGCACAGTTTTGAAACGAATTCTACAGTAAATCAGAAGATGAGAACAGACAAGTGGCTTAATTGATGAATTTCCATATTTAACTTTATCTGAATTCGAAGAACCTAAGCAGAGTTCTTTTGAAAGATGATGATTATGAATTGTCTCTGAATAGAGTCATACGATAACTACTAACAACATAGGATAGTAATTGTGATAATGCAAAACAACCTATACTGAACACAAAAAAGGTTTCGCAGGTTTGTAATGAATTTGCAACTTTTTTTTGGTTTCGTATAACATTACGAAACCATTAATTTTTGATGATGGTTTCGTAGCGCTATACGAAACCCTTATAGAGACGTGTAAAGCATCCAGAAAACTGTTTCGGGGTTCCGTAGTACCACACAAAATTAAAAAAGGGTTTTGAATTTGTTACAAACTGCGAAACCTAAAAAGAGTTTCATGATATGCATGAAACCCTTTTTCAGGTGTCTTATAAACCTTTGTTTTTGTTTTCATTGTAAAACGAATAGTTCTACTAGAGCAAACAGTCACTCATCTCATTCTTTTTCATGTATCATTTAGTTGCAAAGTGCGGTCTCAATTTCAAACCAACGGCTCAAAAGCCAATTGAATATAAGTACGGTCCACGATCTGTCGCCATCGGCGATTTCGACAATGATACAGTTTTGGATATGGTTGTCGCCAATCATATAGTGAATAAAATAGCTGTGTATTTGGGACATGGTGATGGCACTTTTAAGGATCCAACTATGTATTCAACAGGCTCCTACTCTAGTCCTTACACGGTCACCGTTGGTGATTTGAACAATGACAACCGATTGGATATTGCAGTAGCGAATTTCGGCACTAACAATATCAACATCTTTCATGGATTTGGGGATGGATCTTTTGCAAGTCAAATAGAACTTTCAACAGGCTCATCTCGTCCAATAGCAATTGTTGCTGTTGATTTCAACAATGACTCACTACTTGATATTGCCACTGCCAATCACGGAACTCACAGTATTAGTATATTCTATGGATATGACCATGGAAATTTTTCGCCTGCAAATACGTATTCAACAGGTTATGATTCTCTTCCATCCTCATTAGCTGCTGGAGATTTCAATAACGACAACTATTTAGATCTCGCCATCGCCAATTATGGCAGGAATAATGTTGGCGTACTTTTTGGAAATAGTAACAGAACTTTTGAAAAACAAATCACGTTTTCAACTGGATTTGCTTCCCATCCATACTCAATCGCTATTGGCCATTTCAATAACGACGGATTTGTCGATATAGCTATCGCCAATTCTGGAACACATGAAATACGTATACTTTCGAACAATGGCAATAGAACTTTCAATCATCAAGCCACCTATTTCGTTGGTTCTGCTTCTCCATATGCGATTGGCGTCGGAGACTTCAACCAAGATAATCGATTGGACATCGTCATCACTAATAAGGGCATAGAAAATATAGGTGTACTCGTTGGATATGGAAACGGCTATTTTGAAAATCCAATTATGTATTCAACTGGATCTTATTCTTCAATTTCTGTTGCCATAGGTGATTTCAACAAGGACCATCGATTGGACATTATCGTCGCAAACAATGATACTAGTAGCATAGATATTCTCCTTGGTAAATATGAAGGTTTTTTAAATCAAACAAGATATTCAGTTGGCTCTTATCCACAATCTGTAGCTATTGCTGATTTCAACAACGACACTCAACCAGATATCGTTGTCGCCAATTGGAATAGCAACGATGTGAGTGTCCTTTTTGGATATGAGAACGGTTCTTTGGCAAACCAAACAAGATATTCAGTTGGCTCTGGTCCACAATCTGTAGTTGTTGGTGATTTGAACAACGACACTCAACTAGATATCGTTGTCGCTAATATGGATAGCAATGATGTGAGTGTCCTTTTTGGATATAAGAACGGTTCTTTTGCAAAAGAAACAAGATATTCAGTTGGCTCTTATCCACAATCTGTAGCTGTTGGTGATTTCAATAACGACACTCGACTAGATATCCTTGTCGCGAATACTGCTAGCAATGATGTCAGTGTCCTTCTTGGATATGGGAATAGGTATTTTGCAAAAGAAACAAGATATACAGTTGGCTCTAGTCCATATTCTGTAGCTGTTGGTGATTTCAACAACGACAATCGACTAGATATCGTTGCCGCCAACAATGGTAGCAATGATGTGAGCATCCTGCTGCAATATAACAGAGGAGCGGTAGCATATGGAATGGCCTATGCATCTGGCGGTGGATCTAGCCTACAATGTATAGTGATTGGTGATTTAAATAACGACGATAACCTAGATATCGTCTTGGCAAATTACGGTAGTAATAATTTAGGCGTCCTTTTTGGATATGGAAATGGAAGTTTCGAAAATCAAATGATGCTTACCACTGGCTCAAATTCTCATCCAACATCAATTACTATTGGCGACTTTAATGGCGACAGTTTAGTAGACCTTGTTGTGGTTAATTATGGTACAAAGCAAGTGGGTATGATGCTAGGATACGGGAACGGAACATTTGCAAATCAAACGAGTGAAGGAATTAGTTTCGATTCGCGTTCGCTAGCTGTTGCTTCTGGTGATTTTAATAATGACAAACGATCTGAAATGGCTATCATTTACGATGGAAGGGATAATGTAGATATCTTTGCTGTATACAATCATGGTTCATTTTCAAAAGAAACAAGATATTCACTTGGCTCTTATCCAAGTTCTGTAGCTGTTGGTCATTTCAACAGCGACACTCGAGTCGATATCGTTGTCGCCAATTATGGTAGCGGTGATGTGAGTGTCCTTCTTGGATATGAGAACGGTTCTTTTGCAAACGAAACAAGATATTCAGTTGGCTCTGGTCCAAGTTCTGTAGCTGTTGGTGATTTCAACAATGACACTCGACTGGATATCGTTGTCGCTAATATGGATAGCAATAATGTGAGTGTCCTTTTTGGATATAAGAACGGTTCTTTTGCAAAAGAAACAAGATATTCAGTTGGCTCTTATCCATATTCTGTAGCTGTTGGTGATCTGAACAACGACACTCAACTAGATATCGTTGTCGCTAATATGGATAGCAATGATGTGAGTGTCCTTTTTGGATATGAGAATGGTTCTTTTGCAAAAGAAACAAGATATTTAGTTGGCTCTTATCCACAATCTGTAGCTGTTGGTGATTTCAATAACGATACTCTACTAGATATCGTTGTTGCCAATTCAGCTGGCGATGATGTGAGTGTCCTTCTTGGATATGACAACGGTTCTTTTGCAAACGAAACAAGATATTCAGTTGGCTCTAGTCCAAGTTCTGTAGCTGTTGGTCATTTCAACAACGACACTCGAGTCGATATCGTTGTCGCTAATTTGGGTGACAATGATGTGAGTGTCCTTCTTGGATATGACAACGGCTCTTTTGGAAACGAAACAAGATATTCAGTTGGCTCTCGTCCAATATCTGTAGCTATTGGTGATTTCAACAAAGACACTCGACTAGATATCGTTGTCGCCAATCAAGTTGGCAATGATGTGAGTGTCCTTCTTGGATATGAAAACGGTTCTTTTGCAAAAGAAACAAGATATTCAGTTGACTCTTATCCACAATCTGTAGCTGTTGGCGATTTCAATAACGACACTCGACTAGATATCGTTGTCGCCAATACAGCTAGCAATGATGTCAGTGTTCTTCTTGGCTATGACTATTTAGTATTTGTAAAGCAAATGATGCTCATAACTGGAAATGGTTCCCGACCACATTCGTTAGTGATTAGTGATTTTAACAATGATGGTCTAATAGATATCGGTGTTGTCAATTTATTTACCCAGAATATTGGTATTTTTCTCGCGCATGACAATATGTCGTTTAGAAATCAACTGACATATTCAACTCGCCCATATTTATCGCCATGCTCTATGGCTGTTGGTGATTTCAACAATGATACTCAAGTGGATATCGTTTTTGGTAGTTGTGGCTCGGATACTGTAGGTGTTTTCCTTGGATACGGCAATGGCTCTTTGGGAAATGTAATGGTGTATCCAACAGGTTCAAATTCGTCCCGATACTCTCTAGCTGTTGGTGACATTAACAACGACACTATGCAAGACATTGTCATCGCGAATCATGACAACAACGATATCTATTAGACCATCATTGTTAAAATCACTAATCACTAACGAATGTGGTCGGGAACCATNAACCGTCTGGTGAATAAGTTCCCATATCTAACTCTATGTGAATTCTAAGAAACTAAGCAAAGTTCTTTTGAAAGGTGTTTTTGTGTAATCGTCTCTAAATATAGTTGTACGATAACTTTGATGATTCGAAATAATCTGGAACAGATAATTTTACTAAAGCAAAGAATCAGTCATCACATTGATTTTGACGCATCGTTTAGTTCCAAAGTGCAGCCTCAAGTTCAAACCAACGGCTCAAAAGCCAATTGAATATAAGTATGGTCCACGATCTGTCGCCATCGGCGATTTCGACAATGATACAGTTTTGGATATGGTTGTCGCCAATCATTTAGTCAACAAAATAGCGATATATTTGGGAAATGGTGATGGCAGTTTTACAAGTCCAACCATGTATTCAACAGGTTCCTACTCTAGCCCTTACACGGTCACCGTTGGTGATTTTAACAATGACAATCGATTGGATATTGTAGTAGCAAATTTCGGCACTAATAATATCGGTATCTTTCATGGATTTGGCAATGGATCTTTCTTAAGTCAAATAAAGTTTTCAACAGGCTCATCTCGTCCAATAGCAATTATTGCCGCCGATTTCAACAGTGACTCACTACTTGATATTGCCACCGCCAATTATGGAACTTACAGTGTTAGTATACTCTATAGAACTCGCAATGAAAATTTTTCCCCTCCAATTACGCATTCAACAGGTTATGATTCTTTTCCATTGTCATTAGCTGCTGGAGATTTCAATAACGATAACTATTTAGACCTTGCCATCGCTAATTATGGCACCAATAATGTTGGCATACTTTTTGGAAACAGCAACAGAACTTTTGAAAAACAAATCACGTTTTCAACTGGATTAGGTTCTCATCCATACTCAATCGCTATTGGCCATTTCAATGACGACGGATTTGTCGACATAGCTATTGCTAATTCTGGAACGCATGAAGTAGGCGTACTTCTGAACAACGGTAATAGAACTTTCGCTAATCAAGCCAATTATTCCATCGGTTTCGCTTCTCCATATGGGATTGGCGTTGGAGACTTCAACGCAGATAATCGATTAGACATCGTCATAATTAACAACGGCAATAAAACTATAGGTATACTTCTTGGATATGGAAACGGCGATTTTGAAAATCCAATCATGCATTCAACCAGTTCTTATTCTTCAATTTCAGTTGCAATAGGCGATCTCAACAAGGATCATCGATTAGATATTGTCGTTGTCAACAATGATACTGGTAGCATAAATATTCTTCTTGGTCAATATGAAGGTTTCTTAAATGAAAAAAGCTATGCAGTTGGCTCTTGGCCATATTCTATAGCTGTTGGTGATTTCAATAACGACACTCGACTAGATATCGTTGTCGCCAATAACGGTGCGAATTATACTAGTGTTCTTCTTGGATATGAGAACGGTTCTTTTGCAAAAGAAAAAAGATATTTGGTTGGCTCTGGACCATGTTCTGTCACTGTTGGTGATTTTAATAACGACACTCGGCTAGATATCGTTGTCGCCAATGAAGGTAGCAATTATGTGAGTGTCCTTCTTGGATATGGGGATGGTTCTTTTGCAAAAGAAACAAGATATTCATTTGGCTTTTTTCCACAATCTGTAGCTGTTGGTGATTTTAATAACGACAATCGACTAGATATCGTTGTCGCCGATTATTTTCATAGTGCTGTGAGTATCCTTCTTGGATATGACAACGGTTCTTTTGTAAAAGAAATAAGATATTTGGTTGGCTCCGGACCATATTCTGTCGCTGTTGGTGATTTCAATAACGACAATCGACTAGATATTGTTGTCGCTAATCAGGACAGCGATAATTTGAGTGTCCTTGTTGGATATGGAAATGGCTCTTTTGCGAAACAAAGAAGATATTCGGTTGGCTCTCTTCCAAGATCTGTCGCTGTTGGTGATTTCAATAACGACAATCGACTAGATATTGTTGTCGCCAACTTTGGTAGTAATGACGTGAGTGTCCTTCTTGGATATGAGAGCGGTTATTTTGAAGAAGAAACAAGATATTCGGTTGGCTCTCAACCAGTATCTGTCGCTGTTGGTGATTTCGATAACGACAATCGGCTAGATATTGTTGTCGCCAACTTTGGTCGTGATGACGTGAGTGTCCTTTTTGGATATGAGAACGGTTCTTTTGCAAAAGAAAAAAGATATTCGATTGGCTCTGGACCACATGCTGTCGCTGTTGGTAATTTCAACAATGACATTCGACTAGATATTGTTGTCGCCAACTATGGTAGCGATGAGGTGAGTGTCTTGCTTCAAAATAACAGAGGAGCGATAGCATATGAAATGGCCTATGCATCTGGTGGTGGATCTAGCCTACGATGCGTAAGAATTGGCGATTTGAATAACGACACTAATCTGGACATCGTCTTGGCTAATTACGGTACTAATAATTTAGGTGTCCTATTTGGATATGGAGATGGTAATTTCGAAAATCAAATGATGCTTACCACTGCTTTAATTTCTCATCCGACTTCGATTATTATTGATGATTTTAATGGCGACAGTGAAGTGGACATTGTTGTTGCCAATTATGATGCAATGCATGTAGATATGCTGCTTGGAAATGGAAACAGAACATTTGCATATCAAACAAGCGAAGGAATTAGTTTTGATTCACGTATCTTAGCTATGGCTTCTGGTGATTTTGATAATGATAAACGATCGGATATCGCCATCATTTACGACGAAATGGATAACGTAGATATCTTTGTTAGACACAATCATAGTTCTTTTTCAGAATCAACAAAATATTCAGTTGGCTTTGATCCAAGATCTATCGCTGTTGGTGATTTTAATAACGACAATCGACTAGATATCGTTGTCACCAATTATATGAACGATGATGTGAGTGTCCTTCTTGGATATGAGAATGGTTCTTTTGCAAAACAGACAAGATATTCGGTTGGCTCTTTTCCAAGATCCGTCGCTGTTGGTGACTTCAATAACGACACTCGACTAGATATCGTTGTCACCAGTGCGTCTAGCGATAAGGTGATTGTCCTTCGTGGATATGAGAACGGTTCTTTTACCAAAGAAGCAATATACTCGGTTGGCTCTGATCCATTGGCTGTCGCTGTTGGTGATTTCAATAACGACAATCGACTAGATATCGTTGTCACCAATTATATGGACAATGATGTCAGTATCCTTCTTGGATATGAGAACGGTTCTTTTGCAAAACAAGCAAGATATTCAGTTGGCTCTAATCCATTTTCTGTAGCTGTTGGGGATTTTAATAACGACAATCGACTAGATATCGTTGTCGCCAATTGGGATACCAATGATGTAAGTGTCCTTCTTGCATATGAGAACGGTTCTTTTGCGAAGGAAAAAAGATATTTGGTTGGCTCTCATCCAACATCTGTCGCTGTTGGCGATTTCAATAACGACAACCGACTGGATATCGTTGTCGTCAATTCGTATAGTAATGATTTGAGTGTTCTTCTTGGATATAAGAACGGTTCTTTTGAAAAAGGAACAATACACTTAGGTGGCTCTTTTCCATTTAGTGTAGCCGTTGGTGATATCAATAACGACGCTCGACTAGATATCGTTATCGTCAATTCGCATAGCAATGATGTGAGTGTGCTTCTTGGATATGAGAACGGTTCTTTCGCAGAAGAAACAAGATATTCGGTTGGCACTGGACGACAGTTTATCGCTGTTGGTGATTTCAATAATGACACTCGACTAGATATCGTTGTCGCCGGTTGGTATAGCACATATGTGAGTGTCCTTCTTGGCTATGGCCTTACAGTTCTTGTAAAACAAAGAATACTCATTACTGGAGATGGTTCTAGACCACAGTCGTTAGTGATTGCTGATTTTAACAATGATAATCTCATGGATATCGTTGTCGCCAATAGAGGTACCCACAATATTGGTATTTTTCTTGGATATGGCAATGTCTCTTTTACAAATCAAGTAACATGTTCAACTCACTCATATTTATCGCCATGCTCTACAGCTGCTGGTGATTTCAACAATGATCTTCGATTAGATATTGTCTTTGTTAGTTGTGATTCGGATACGGTTGGTGTTTTGCTTGGACATGGCAATGGCTCTTTTGGAAATGTGGTGTCGTATCCAATAGGTTCAAATTCGTCTCGATACTCTCTAGCTGTCGGTGACATGAACAACGATACTATACAAGACATTGTCGTCGCGAATCATGACCACAACAGTCTAGGTGTACTTCTTGGAATTGGTAACGGGACATTTGCAAGCATCATCCTATTTTCGTTGGACTACGGATCCAGCCCATTCTCCATTATCGTCGGAGACTTCAACAATGACAGAAAACTAGATATTGCCGTTGCTAATAATGGAACCGACAGTTTAAATATTCTCTTGCAGACTTGTTAGCCTTTTATCTCTTACTTTATATTTTCCTATTACTCACTTGATTGTAATGTTCCTTGATGTATAGAGAAGCTTTATTTAACCATTCAAATGTTTCTCAGTTTGAAAGACGAATGAAGAAAAAGGATGTAATGGGCTGGTGGATGTGGATGTGAGGTTTAGGTGAAGAAAAGACAAACACTCACATTTACATTTCAATGGATTTATTCAGTCTCTCAAGATATTTTAGCTCTACGAAACATCTTTTCTGAAGTCCACAAATTCAAAAATGGTGTGGGTTCGGATTCGAATATTGTTCTTGACACACACCCATACCCCCTAGATCATCCGATCTATCTATAGACAAAATTTCATGTCGAAATTCTGTTTTTTGATTTTTCGGTATATACCTAAAACTCGATCGAAAATTCAGCAAAACGATCATAACATGACTCCAAAAATCTATGACGACGAACACTTTTCGATTTTTGCTAGTCTTACCAAGACGTCCTTTTAGGTCCAATATGAGCTTCAATGGCGGGTATGAGCTCGGGTGGTTACCTCATAAGATTAGAAGAAAACATCAAACAATTATATTGTTGAAGTCATGAATAGAATCATTTAAATATTATTGAATGAAGATTTTGATGTATCCTGCATCGTCATCAATAATTGTTGAATTGTGAAAATATGAGTTTTGCTGAAAAATGATTAGTTTCTATGCATATTCTTATGATTTGCACTTTATTTGTTTTTGTATTGAGTTATAAACTTTCTCTTCATTGTTTCGGGTATGGTACATGCTTTCCTTGTTTCCTTCTCATTCAGGTAAGAGCAGTTTTCTTGTTTGAAAGCATGATAATCAATGAATAATGAATAAATACGAACAAATCTACTGTTTTCTGACTAGGAAATCATCTGATTTTGAGTCAAAAGCAATTATATACGTAATACAAATGGATTTTTACATTGAACGGATGTCTTACTGAAAAGAACAAATAATTTTTCCTTTCATTGCTTTTTAAATCATTGATTCTATAAATTTTTGAATGCTTAATATAATTTTTTATCGGTAGATAAAAGGTGTGGGTATGGTGCGGATACGGCTTGTGGTAAATAGTAAACCCTGAGTAACCCACACCCACATCCTGACCGGACAGATCCTTAATCTCTGAAAAAAATCATTTTTATTGGTCAAAAATTATCTTTCACCTTGGATGAACGAAAAAATTTTCCGTCTAGAGTCAGGTCATGAAAAATTGGCCCACATCGGACATTGACACATATTCTCATCCTCAAGTAATTGTACATTGATAGAATTGAACATTTTCTATTCTTTACTGCTAATTTTAATTGATCACAATAAACGTATATTAACTTTCATAATAGTCAATCACATTTTTTGATTATGAATGAACGACAATAAAAGTAATATATATTATCTTATTTTTTCTTTCTTGTGCTTTGTATTGACACAATAATGAAATTCTTACAAGAGAATACGTTTTCATTATTGTTTTTCTGAAAAAAATCTTTCGTTTTCCTCCAGGACACAAATTAAAAATATCTAAGAAAAAGTTGTTTTTTATTGCTTTCCAATTCTTCATACGCGCTTCGTTCTGTTCATAATAACACTGTTCCTTCATACTGTTTACATTGAACTTTTATGACTGATCTGAACAAACTTGCTATCCGTTTCACTTTAGTGTGATGCTGTTTGCCAGTTCCTCTGGTGATTTTCTCTTCGTCAACGATATATATATGTATATATATATATATGAATCATATTTTAAGAAAGTATACATATCAACGCTATTTTTTTCTAGCCGATTTATTCATTTGTGGTGGATAATGATTACTACGCTATAATGGAAAGGAACTGTAGATCCAATTGAGGAAGAACCTCTAAATGTAACAGTCGTATTATGATTTTAGAGGTTAGGCGTGCATCATGGGCTCCTCAACTATTGATGAAAGAGGGTGTGGGTGCGGGCATACAAAGAGAAGCAAAGCGCACCATACAGGCAACCACACCAGACCCTCAAAATTAAATCCTGATAAGATTCTAAATTTTTATTGCAGGAAAAATCAATAGCCGAATCCTGAAAAAGATCCTGACAAAACTGGAGAATATTTTGAAAACAGAAACGGTCAGGATTGGGGACAGGATTCTGATCAAAATGTGACCAGATTCCATCAGCTCAGAACCATGAGTGATCTTTAAAGATATTCTTCAGGAATGATCAGATTGAGACTAGGATTATTATTGATAAAAAATCAGTCGATTGGTCAAACTACAGCGAAAATATTCAATTTTTTGTTCGATAAAGTGGCTTTTGGACGACTTTGCAGTTGCCTCATTTCATCATTTTTGACCGAAAATAAAACCTGAAATGTTTTATCAAAAGGGAATGAGGAGAAGACGAGAAGCTGTAAGGAGAAAAAGTCAGTTGTTGCTTTTTGCTTTCATTATCTTGTATTCTTTATTCTGCTCGCTCTCAAAATAGAATGAAGGGAACGAAAAGAAGAGGAAAAAAAATGTCAGTAGCTACGTTTTGTTTTTTTTATCGTGTATACTCCCTCTCTTGCTCACTCATCGTATGTGCTGTAGTCATGTCGTTACTTTTCGAGAAGGTCGCAAAGGCAAGTGATGACTGGTTACAATTGCTGTTTGACAAGGTTGTATTTATCACGGGTGCTGGTGGGGGCATTGGTTCTGCAATATCTCAGACATGCACCTTGCATGGGGCACGTGTGGTTGTATCCGATGTTAACAAAGCGGCTGCTGATGAAGTTGTAGCCAAAATCATTGACGACGGCCACGAAGAAACACAGAAAGTGGACTGAGTGATCAGTTTGGAACTCGATATCGCTGATGAGGCAGCCATTCAACAAGCAGTTAAAAGGGTTGTTGACAAGTGGGGTATTATTGATGTACTCGTTAATGTGTATGTGTGGCATAATCGATTCAAAAAATATTTTTAGCACCAGAAAGTTAAGAATACTCTAAATCTAAACATTACGAGTACCTCTCTTTTTAATCAGAGTAAAGATGCACTTTCGCGACCATGACCGGGAGAGATAGACGTCGATATGTTTTTTTCATTTAAAGTCTGTATTTTTTTTTCAGTGCTGCAATCTTTATTTTTGGGACTTGTCGAAGATGTGTCGGCCGAAGATTGGTCCAGAATGTTCAATGTTAATGTTCGCGGCTATGCTCTGATGGTTAAACATATTGTGCCCCTAATGAAACAGCAACGATCTGGTTCTATCATTCAGTTCGGCAGCAGCAGCGGTTTGGTCGCTCAGTCTGCTGTCCTTCCATACAGTCCTACCAAAGCAGCCATCATGCAAATGACACGAAACTTGGCACTCGACTTGGGTCCTTACAATATTCGATGCAATTCTATTTGCCCGGGCTATATTCGTGTGTTGCTCTTTCTCTTTTATTTCTGCGGACTAATGAATATATTTGAATTTTTTCAGTTACGCGTCCGGTTGTCGATTATGCGGTCTCATTGAATTTATCGATGGAAGTGTTCACAGAAGGCATCGCCAAAAACCAGTGCTTAAAGCGATTGGGTACACCGCAAGAAATGGCCAATGTGGTCGTGTTTCTGGCCTCGGACTTGTGTCCTTTCATCACAGGTGCCAATATTACACCAGACGGTGGCTATACAGCCATTTGACATCAACGCTAGACCTCTCTTGTTGTTGATGTACAGGGTGGTAAATAATATTATTCCAGGGGGGTAACAGTATGATCTCGAATCGGAGATATCATGAATTTTATACCAAATGAAAGCCCGTGAAAAATGGGGTTTANTTATTATTGTCTTTATTGGTATGCATAATATAAAAGTATGAAAGAAAAAAAAAATATTATATCTTACTAGTTGAGTTTTTCGGAGGTCATCGAAAGTTTCATGAATATAAACAGATAGTAGTTCAGTTGACTTTGGAAATTTTCGGTTCATATGTGTTTTTTAATTGGCTCTACTCGTTTAATTTCAGGGTAAAACAAACAATAAAGGCCAACATGAAATAAAAATTACCTATCATGGTATTGAACAAGAACCAAGACCAATAATTGTTCGTGCATTGGCAGCCATTACTGATTTGAATTCTCAAATACAAGAAACACAAGCAAATTTTCTCATACATCCGTGCACATATTATGTTGGATTTCAATTCGTAAAGAATTATGGAAAGAAAGATGAACTGGTGCGAACAAAAGTTATCGTAACAGATATTGATGGAAATCTAATCAATAATGTTTTGGTTCAGTGTGATATAATTGGACATGGCAAGGAAAAAAAAGAAGATCAAAATGGTTTAACAATATTTGAAGACGTCACCGATGAACAAAGATTAACAATTTTCAGTTCAAATGAAGATGCAGTTAATATCGATTATACACCAAAAATAGGTAAAAGATAGAATTCGTAAGAACAAAAAATCAAGTTAAACTTCATCTGAGTAAGATATTGTGTAATAAAGATTTTCCATTCGGACCGTAAGTGGTACTTTAGTGAACGTTTCTAAATTTGATGGAATAAACAGAAAAGATAAGTAAGGTGTGCATGTTTTAGTTGGAAAATTCTAAAGAAATTTCTGCTATCGTTTTCATATAAGTATAAATGAAAACTAACAGATATTATTTCATGTTGTCAATATTTGAATAGTCCATTGTTCTCATCAATGAATTCATTTGTAAATCTTTTGAGAATACAAGCACAAATACCAGTGTTATTGAAGACACGTTTCATAATCGATTTCACCATATATATTAAGATCGACATAAACACTACTGTAAGTTTTTTTACGCTTAGGTGTAAGTTCGGTTTATTTGTAATGTCTTGATTATGATGACCAAATAGAAGAGTACAACAAGAAGAGAAGAAGTAGACAGAAGAACACTTATAGAGAAGACTAGTGAACGAAGTACAACTTATAACAATTAGACGCGCATATATATATAATATATATATTGGAAAAAACCATGTATAGTGTATTACAATATATTGGGAAAATACCGCTATATCGTGAGGAAGAATTCCAGATAGAAGATATTCGAAATTTCCAACACTTAGAAATGTCCTTGAATAGTTTATATCTGAACAACAACAAGGCAGATGATAGCCTTGGGATTTTTTTTTTGTTATCGATTAATTACATAATGAAGACAATCATGACACAGATTTTTATGAGAATTTTGGCCCATTACAACTAGAGTTAAATTATCTAAGGTTGCATCTCTTGAAGAATAGAATATTTGACCAATGTGTTTCAATCCATGTTGACAATCGTTCAATTTCAATATAATGTTAATCAATAGTGTTTGAAATTGTATATTCATGAGGGTGTTGTCTTTGAAAAATCTTTAATGACAGACTTAGATACAATAGTAGGTTAGAAGGAACTCATCGAAAGATGCTCGTATGTCTTGGAAATGAGGTTTATATCTCACTAGAGTCGAGATGAACTGCTAAGCAAGTACATAGATAGTGCTCGTTTATCAATAGTTACTGAGAAGCTTAATGCGATTCTCAATTTAAGAAATGATCAATATGCTTTTTTTCATAACACTATATAACTTCTATCTCATATTAGGGGGCAGATACAAAATATCATACAGTGTCAAAGATGAACAAGGACGATTAGCTATGAGTTACTATGAAAATTTTTATGTCTCTGGTGGCTATGTGCAAGAAGTAAAAGAACGCAAAGTGGATTATGTTCCAACTGATAGAGTCACAATTGTGCCGAATGCAACAACTTATCAACCGAATGATTTATGTGAATTACTAATCTTAGCACCGTTTAGTCCAGCTAATGGTCTACTTATACTCGACTGTGACGGTCAAGTCTCACAACCAATACATTTTCAGATAGAATCTGGAAAAGATTCAACAACTGTTGCATTTAAAATATCAAAAGATTGGGTGCCAAACTTCACAGTCTATGCTGAACTAACAGGCTCAATTCCAAGAGAGATCGAAGTGAGTGATTCTCTATATTGTCCAGCAATCGCTACTGGTTCAGCATCATTAGAAGTATCAAAAGATATTTATAAATTGAATGTTTTAATTAATACGAAGGAAACAAATAAATTATATACACCATCATCAATTATTCATATAGATGTCAATGTTACACAACATGTAGATAAATCATCTGTAGACAAAGCAGAAGTTTGCTTAATCGTTGTCGACGAAGCAATCTTATCCTTAACCGGTCACAAAATAGATAGTCCGTTAGACATCTTTTATCCTAGGCGATCAGAAAATATCACAGAATATCATAGTAGAAATCGTTGTTTGTTATTCAATGCACAAGACATAGAACAACTTAAGAAAGATATACGAGGCCGCTATTTGGACGAATGTTACGGTCGTCGTGGCGGTGGTGGCGGTGGTGGTGGTGGTGGTGGCGGTGGTGGTGGCGACGATGATTTATCTACATGTTGTGTAACATTGACATCTATATGAATAATTGATGATGGTGTATATAATTTATTTGTTTNACCCAACAATGTTCTTCCACAATTTGGTGAAGTATCAATAACAACAAGTTCAACAGCATTAGCATCACTAACTGATGCAATTGTCTCACTTTATACATATCCATATGAATGTACAGAACAATTAAGTTCAAGATTATTAGGTCTACAATCACTGTGGAATGTTTTACAGGCATTTCATTGTAAAGAATTACCTGACATATCAGTATTGACAACTAGATTAGAATCAGACATAAATAAATTAAAGGGCCGTCAATATTCAAATGGTGGATTTGGTTATTGGACAAATCAAAATAATTCTCATGCTGATCCATATATGAGTATACATGTTGCACATTGTTTGGCTGTTATTGTGAATAAAAAGGTAAGAGTTTTATTCTGTGAACGATGACACAGATGAGGAATATGTAGCAGTTGTGTAGAAAGAACTATATTTCAAGTTCGAGAAGATTCTGTTTAGTTTAGAAGTCTACTTAATACTGTACTATAAAAATCTTTTAAATGTGAAACATGTTTAATTACTTTAAAGGTATTTTATGTTGATGTGAACATGGTGAAAAAATCGCTAAAATACCTTGAAAACATTGAATCTGAAATTGATCAATTACCATACAGTAAATATTGGTCTGAAAGAACTCGATTTAGTTTGATGAGTTATGCATTATACGTACGAGCGAAATATCGTCAAAATGTTGCTGATCAAGCTTTACAATTATTTCAGCGAAGTGGATTTGATAAACTTAGTTTAGAAGCATCAGGTTGGCTATTAATAGTTTTATCGATAAATAAAAATAATCATAAAAATGATATTATCGATATTATATACACACATTTCAAAGGTAAAGTAAGTGAAACAAGTGAAACAGCTAATTTTATCACGTCATATGGTGATGATGGTCAATCAGTTATGTTACATTCAAATCAACGAACAGATGCTATTTTATTAGAATCATTATTACACATTGATCCAAACTCCACTCTTTGTACTAAATTATGTAAAGGTTTACAAGCGCATAAAGTGAAAGGTGCATGGAAATCAACACAGGAAAATTGCTTTGTATTAATTGCACTAGATAAATATTTTCACATTAAAGAAGAAGATACACCAGATTTTGTTGCTCATATTTGGCTTGACAATGATTATTGTGGTCAACATCAATATAAAGGTAAGATCATATCATAAGAATAATGATGATTTAGTCACAAATATTGTGAATGTAATCATATTCATATAGCAGCATTATAGTATAGAATTAAGATCAAAATGGAGCGTGGTTTTCTAGATAATACACTTATTCATGTAGAATGTTTAGCTAGACCTCAAGATTCCTTAAATGAGTCATCTTTGTCTACAAGAAATGATTTCTATCTATCTATTTCTAAATATACGTATGTTAAAGTTTAGCTTTCATAAGTTGTCAGTTCTTTTCTAATAGATTTTAAATTATTTCTTTAACTTCATGTATGATATGAAGACAAACTAACCCTCATATTTATTAGTTTGTATAACTTCTAGCAATCATTCATATTCCTATATTACTCAATATATTTTCGGATAGCGTTTATTTCTATCTCAAGTACTACTAGCATGATGATTTCACAATATCTAATGTATTCTAATGTCTTTTCTTAATATAAAGGCCGAACGACAAATACACATACAGTAAATATTCCAATGAAAGTAGTCTTATCACCATCAT
>CAJNSZ010000445.1:0-30573 GCA_905329745.1 Rotaria sp. Silwood2
CATTTAAATTTGTTCGTATTAACATACTTCGTAATGCAATAAAATCACTATGAACTTCATCTTCGACTAGAAAAAAAACACAATAACAATTATTTTCAATTTGATAAAGAAAAACAAAAACAAAAACCAAGTATACCATCAACAATGCCCCAAGCATATTGTCGAACTCGTGTACGTTTATTTCCTTTTTCTAAAATAAAATTACTTCCAACAACAGCAAATGGAACTTTATCTTTATAAATTTTTGTTAATTTATTTTCATCATCATCATCACATTCAGGAAATTCATATAATTTCATTTTTTCATTAGTGATATCTTGCATAATAGATTTTTTAAATAAGCGTAATTCTTCTGATGTCAATGTATCAGCTTTGGCAATAACAGGGATTATATTTACTCGATCATGAAGACGTTTCATAAATTCAATATCTAACGCTTGAAGACTAATCAAATTAAAAGATTAAAAAAATTTCAAAACCAAAAAACAAATATTATACAAAAAAAATGAACAAACCTGTGACCCGTTGGTGTAATGAAATAAAGACAACAATGAACACGATTATCAGTTATATGAGACTTTCGAATAACGCGAGATTCAGCGTTTAAATATTCTTCATATTTTGAATCGATATAATCGATTATTGGTTGCCAACTAGAAATAAAAAGAATTTAAAGAAAAACATATTCAGTTTTTTGAAACTTTGAAAAATTAAAGTACTACAGTTGATCGAAAAAAAAAAGTCAAGTCAGAAACATTCTTAGTCATTGTATTCAGAGATATATTAATAATCCGAAAGTAATGATCTTTTAAAAGAAATCAAACCCAAATCAAAATGAATCTAAATCTGATTGAAACAAATATAAACTAATCCTTCAATTCAGAACGTCAATAGTCAAATGAAATCTACAATAAATAAACTTTAATGTGTTAATAATATTTAACATATTGAACTTGTTAATATCATGCAGACAGTATATATTATTTGAGCAAAAAATATCAATTTATCTATCGATACTTGTCAAGCATTTATCGATGATACTGACTAGTGAGTCATTTAGTAGTAAGTATTCATTCGATAGACATGTTATTCATCAAATAAAGGGAATCTGAGATACATACGATTATTCTTTAGAAAAGGTAACTTGAGTAGCTAAATTATTAAAAGGAACCTTGTTCTTGACACACAAAGGATTAGAGAAGCAGTGATGTATATATTTGACTACTGAATAATGTTCCTATGTCTTATCAGCCTGACATAATAGATTTATGCAAAAGATATCATGTATTAATACAGTTATATGACAATGATTATTGAAGTAATAATCGATCATAACCTGTTCTATATTACTTAACTCATATCAGAGATAAACTAATAACAAGCAAACATTTTTATTCTAAGCAAAATAAATATATTTATCTCAGAGAAAATGATTTCATTTAACAAGAATCCTATATATAACACGATTAGATATCAACGAATAATTGATATTTTCTCCATTCATTTTTCAAAGTTAGTTGATAAACTATTCTATTCTAATTCTCGGAATTTTACACAATTAAAATTTTATGTGCAGAATAATTTTGACCGCTGCTCAATGTAATTGATAATATTGATAATAATCTTTTGAAAACATTTATAAAATAAAAATACTGAACATATTTGTTGTCTATCAATTTTCTCTTTCAATTTTCGGTCTTTTCATTACTAGAATCTAATGCCATGATACAGAAAATAAACCTATGAATGATTTTTTTTTCAAGTAAATCAAAAAACAACGAAATTAAACAAACCAATTTGAATTATCGACAGCATCGCCGAAACCTGGTGTATCAACAATAGTTAAACGTAATTGCACGCCTTTTTCTTTTAATATAATAGATGATGAATCAATTGAAACCGTTTTCTTTTTTCGATGAACTGTCGATGGAAAATCTTGACCATAAAGTTCCGTTTGAAATAATGTATTTATAAATGTTGATTTACCCAAACCAGATTGACCTAAAAGCATATAAATATATATAGAGAGAGAGAAAGAAAGATATGAATAGATCTAATTGATCTTTATGATTTAGTAGGTCACATATGTATCTCATTAACATTCTTCAGGAAGAAAACAAAAAAAACGAAACATACCAACAACCATTAAATTAAACTCAAATCCTTTTTTAACTGCCCGTCGATGAACTTGATCAGGTAATGATACAAAGCCAACATTTGAACTTATTTCTCGAATTCTTGGTGCTACTTGTTGTTGTTGTTGTTGTTGTTCCTTATTCATTGAATTTGTTTCAGATTCTTGACGTGGTCGTATTAATTTTGATATTGTAGAATTACTTGTTGTTGATCCATAACCATGTGGTGGCGATGGTATTGGTGTTGATGTTGGATTATTAACTATAGTTGGATAAAGAGTTGAACGATAATCACCATTTGATGTATGACTATGTGTTGTTGTACTATGAAGAATTGGAGATTGATGAAGATCATCTAGTGCTAAACGAGTTGATGGACCTTTGACACTTGATATTGATGAAGACGATGATGGAAGAGCTGGTGGTAGAGGTGGCGGCGGTGGAGGAGGAGGAGCAACTGGTGGTGGACCATCAACTGTTGTTGATTCGTTTATTGCAGAAGCAGAAGTTTTTGTTGGTGTAGAATTTGGCGTTGATGTTGTTGAACGAAGATGAGGATCAGCACGACGCTAAATTAATAAATTAAATAAATTCTTCAAAAATAGAAATTGCAAAAATAAAATCTAATTCAAAAGTTAATTTTTAACGACTCCATATAATTGTTTCTCATTGCTGTTCTCTTTCACTAAAAGTTTCTAACAAGCGAAATTTTCAGGCTTCAAATTCTCATTCAAAGCGTCTATCTCTAGTAACTTAAAATTTGATTGTCTTGACATCAATTGATTTTTTTTTATTCTTAATAAATTACAGGTATAGAAAAAAAAATCATTAAGAAATTTTGTTAAGCTAAAAGCAACATAAATAAATTTCATCATTAAGATTATAGCCAGGAAGTCTGTCTACATTAACAAAGAAACTTTTGCTTTATTTACTTTTATCATGAACTTCTCAATTAATAGAATTCAGTTTTCAAAGCGTCACTCTCAATGAAGTTTACCGTATAATTTCCTTTATTAGAATTCATTCTAAAACTTTCAATTAATGAACAGCAAGAAATTGAGCGAAAGACAAACGCTACTTCCAAAAAAACGAAGAAGTTTATTCACTTGAATTATGAGAGAAATATTCAATTCTAGACTACAACTTGACAATATTTTAACAAATGAAGATTTTTTGTTTTTAGTCGAGATATAAAAACAAATAACATGAATAATAATCATCATCATAACTAGTTTTGTTTATGTGAGATGATGATATGTAATTAAATAAATGAGACGCATATATATCGAACGAATAATTTGTAATGATGTAATTACTTTTTTTTCTCGACATAAAAAGATTATCATAGTGAATACAACTAATCACCTAGAGAAAAAGCTTAAACATCTATTCATAGTAATATATCATCAACTCTCAAAAGAATCCAATGAATTCTATTGAGATATGTAACTAATGATATATATGATTCCCTTATTGATAAAAAGTATTTTCATATTGAATGTGTATCATCATTTGAATAACTAACGAATGAAATTTCTATCGTTAAAAAAATAACTAGACGGATTAACATAGAAATCGTTTGTTTAGCGTTGTTTTGATCTCTCTCATTAAACAAAAGCAAACTAATGAATGATTAGTTATTTTTTATTCAAAACAAAAAAAATCTCGAAAAAAATATAAAAGTATATTTGATAGTATCTATTATCGAAGATAACTTTTGTAGGGTTTCTCTCCTATTAACTGATGTTCAATTATGAGAAAAATTATCGATTACAATTCTCTTTTCATCACATCTATGTAACTAATGATTATCTCAGTTGTTTTCATATGAAAAGTAAAGATATTAATCAAATAGATTTTCATTCGATAAAGAAAGATTATTACTCGTCATTGTTTTAATTGATTTTTATTTAAATAAAATGGCGTTACGGCTAAATAAGATGCTTTTATCAAAACGATTATCTTTTTTATTTGTTGAGACGAAAGAAATGTTTTTTCTTTTTTCAATATATCAAATATATGTCAAGATAAAATGAAATATCAGAGAGATCTATTAACTCAATTTTTAATGAATCGAAAAAAAGAAGATTAGATTCAAATATTTCTTTTTAAGATGAAAATAAATATGTCTGACTCAAATTTTCAATGATTTTAATAAAAAAAACATTTACATACATATTTTGCAGCAAGATAAGCATGCGGATCTAAAGCTGTATTATTTCCATTATTATTTGTTAAAATATGTGTCATTTGTTTAAGACTTGAAAGTGGATGAGTTAAATCTGGCGTAGCTAAATTTTTATATTTATTCATAACGGACGATTGATAACGAGATGTTGTTGATGAAAACGATGATGATGCAAGGGGATTTGTAACAACAACAGCTGTTACACCATTTCCATTTGAATGTGTTGTTGTCGTTGTTGTTGTTGCTGCTGTTGATGATGGTTCACTTTCTATTCCATTTGTATGATAACGTATACTCGTCGTGGACGATTTTGATGGGCTTTCGATTGTTGTTGTTGATGACATTATTTAAGCATTATCTAGAAGATATTTTTCAAATGTCAATAATTAGAGATTTACCTCAACATACTTTAGTTATATAACAAACGAAGAGCAAAGAAAAATGACAAATATTCAAGATAAAGTCGATAGTAAAGAGAGAGAAAAAAAGAAAAGAGAGAGTGGTATGTCGATGTTTCTGCTTCCATCGATTGTACATTAACTTCCTGTTCGCTCGCGTTCATCATGTCCGTGTGCCCTCTCTCTAGTCTTTTTCTTTTTCTCCGGTCACATCGAAAGAAAGAGGAAAAAAAACGCACAAGTTTCTTCTCTTCAAATAATCGTTGTTTTCCTTTTCGAGAAAAAAAAAACGATATTGACAGGCACTATATCAATATGAATTTAATTTAATTGTTATTAATATAGAACATAAACTTACTTTAGATTTATATTATAAATAGAAAAAAACAAAACGTTTTTATTTTTTTTTTTTTGAACAAAAATATCAAGGATGACGGACTGATTTCTATTAGTGAACAGCAGTAGTGTGTCTCTCTCGCTCTCTTTGTATTTATATCTGATAGACGTTTATATATATATAGATTCATGTTCCCGTCCGAAGAGAAGAAAAGGCAAAAAAAAATAGAGGTCATCTAACAGCTGCACTTATAATAGATAGGGAAATCTGTGAAGAACAATTGTTATTTTTTTTTTAACAATAAAATGATCAATAGATAAATGAGTGTATTCATTCCGAAGACAATTATGTATCGATCATGTTCATTCATACTGACACAGTAACTGTTTATTAACAAAGAACAAGTGTCTTAGTACGACACAGCATGTGCATTATTTGTTTCATATGCTCGACACTTCTTTATTATTAATAAGATCAATCTCATTCTTTCCTTTCGATCAGAAAAGAAAGTTTTCCAACAATCAATCTATATTAATTAAATTATTTGACAATCGAATATTTGTCTCGGACTAATTAAAGAATTCTTCTTCAATTAAACAAAAAAGACATTTCATTTATTTTCTATATATTAATTTCAATTGAACATTATAGGAATGAAGAATGAACACAATAATATATATGCATGATCAAATAAGCAATTGATCTCAATTTTTCGATACCAAATTTCGTTCAATATTGAACACAGAGATTTTTTTTATCAATAAATAACGATGAAATAAGAATGTTGAATCGCTTAAAAGCAAAAGTCATAACGGACCAATGAAAGCATAGATCAAAAATGTCAATCACAATGAAACAAGATATAGTCTTCTCACTGTCTATAAAAGAAAAATGTTCCTGCTTGCGAAAAATGTCAGTGCAATAAACAATAAAATCTAATTAAATATTAAATTTCTGTTTAACTATGTTAAACAATCTTTGAAAAAAAGTAATTTTATCGAAGAGTATTTTTTTTACATCGTTTTTTTTTATATTGAACATTACTAGTGCAATTTGTTTTAACATATTCAATGCAAAGCATTTTGAAAATAGGTCAAATCGATGCATTGATTTTAATTTATTTAGATTGAAAGAAGAAGTTCGTTTATTGTTTGTGTCAATTGATGCATTTATTTGATTGAATAACATTTTCTTCGGTCTTTTATATTTCCTTTAGAAATAAAAATGATGACTGACAGATACAATTCAATTAACCATAAAAGAATTCATTTGAGATTTTTATGAAAACATCTTTCAAACGAATCATAAGTCTATCGTATTTAAACATAATCAATTGAGAAACAGGAATTTAATTAGAATTTCAATTGTACGGTTCATCTTTCACGGAAAATGAAAAAATAAATATCTAAGATTATTTAATAAAAACAAAAAAAAAGTAAAGAATAGTAAATCGTAGCAAAACAAAAAATCATAGCACGGAATTAAGTAAAAAAAAGAAATTATTGAACAGGAAGATTGCGAAAATTAATCACTCATCATATTTCGAATTAATTTAAATTGAATTATATTTCGTTGTTTATTGTTCGGGTGCAACACGAGACTTTTTTATCCGTTTCGATGATTCTTTCTTTGGCTTATCAATATAAAGATCTTCAATGACATCTTGATATTTTTGTTCAATTGCTTTTCGTTTTAATTTAAATGCATCAGTAACTAGACCAGTTTCAGGTATCCAAGCTTCAGTTACTATTTTAACACGTTGAGGAGTTTCAAATCTTTCAATACCACCTTTTTTACATGCATCTTGAACATCTTTAAGAATTTGTTCATTAAACTCTTCATTATCAACTAATTTTTGCCATTCTTTTTCACCGAAATTTTTCTCTGAATAAATCTTTAATTATAAAAGAAAAATGAAAATTCATAAAGAAAAATAAAAATTCTTACAGTCAGTTGTTTCGGATTTGGACAAATTAATACAACGGTATATTCAGCTGATGCTGATGCACATAAACAGCAATTTTCAACTATTGGAAATTTATGTATTGCCATTTCAACTTTTGTTAATGAAACATATTCACCACCACGTAATTTTACTAAATCTTTTTTTCGGTCTAAAGTAAACAAAAAAAAAAGAAAATAAAAAAGAAAATTATTTCGAACAAAAAACAAAAAGGAAACAAACCGATGATTTTTAGCGTTCCATCAGAAAACATTTCTCCAATATCACCAGTACAAAAATATCTTGTACCATCAATTTCTATAAAATTGATATTTTCTTTTGATGCACCAGCAAAATAACCTTCAGCTACAACTTTTCCTCCAATAAGAATTTCTCCTCTAGGATGTGGTTCATCCGTATTATGATAATGTCCTTCCTCCCAATTAACTAAACGAATTTCACATGAAACAAGTGGATATCCAGCTCGACCAACAGTTGTATCAAATTCTGTTTAAAACAAAATTCGAAATAAAATAAATTAAAAAAAAACTTATGTGAAATCAATTGATACAGACGATCAGCAATAGTGGCAGCGGCACACGTTTCTGTCAAACCATAACCTTGAAAAAGTGTAACACATAATGCTGCTTGAACAAATCGTTGAGTTTCTCCACTTAAAACAGCACCACCACACATCATTGTTTTTACTCGACCTCCTAGTACCATCTCATTCATACGAGTAAAGATTAATCTAAGAATTTTATTTAAATTAATAATTTAAATTGATAAATTATATATACTTATTTAAATATGGGCTATCAAGACCTTCTTCTAAACGCTTTACTTTTATTTTATATGCCATATGAAATAATTGACGTCGAAAAAAATTTGATTGATTAATCTTTTCATTTACAGTTTTGTGTATACGATCCAGAATTGTCTTTTCAATAAAAAGCAAAAACAAAAAAAAACAACAATTTTATTTTCAAAACTAAAAACAAGAAATTTCTTCGTACCGGTACACAACACATAATATGTGGTCTAAGAACTTGTAAATCTCCTTTTTGACCTTGTTTTATAGCTGTTGATTGATCAGTCAATGTTTGTGGAGACGAGTAACCACATTTAATACCCATAAAATAAACAAGAATTTCTTCAAAAAATAAAAACAAACGAAATTTTTAATTATTTAAAAGTTTTTTTTTTTTATTAAACAAACAAACCGCAACAAAGCTCAAGAATATGAGCCAGTGGTAGATAAGCAATGTATATATCAGTGTCAGTATTAATCATTGTAAAAATACGTTCTTGTTGGCCCGTCATTGCAGCAATTATATTTTCATGCTTTATCAATACACCTGATCGAAAAATCAATCAATTAAATCATATAAAAGATAGTTTTGAGTCACGAAATGAGACATAATTATCATAAGTTTATTACATCGAAAATAAAAATTTTATATTAGAAAATCGTTTTTTAACTGTTTATTAAAAGGTTTCTATTTTTTTAATCAATCATAAGTAGATTTCTTAGTAAGATAGTTCAATTTTAGTTATCAATTAAAATATTAATATTAAAAAAAAATTCATATTTGATAATCAACGACAAAAATAGAATCAGTAATGGTCAATAGTACATCTAACTGATTCTTTATTGTGCTGCTAGTACAATGTTTTATTGACATTTTTATTATCATTTATTGTTAAATGTCATTTTTATTGTATACAAAATTCTCTTTCTTATTCTATCATGTGTTTTTTTTTTATCACCATCAATTATTCTAGACAACATTTGCCTATCATTATTTTTCATTTAAGTAATTCTTACAAGAATTCATTAATGTATTGGATATCAGAAATAGAATAACTTATTTAGAAGGCTTGAAAAATCGAACTAAGTACTTTTAAATATTGAATAAAATCTTCAAATCTATTCATATTTCAATATGATAACATAAATCAATAATTGATTTGAATATTGAAATAAAAATTTGTGTGTAATGTTTTTGATTGATTAATGTAATAGATAAAAATCTTGCTGCTTTCCTTATTATTAATCATTGGAGAAAAATAAAAAAATATTTTCTTTCTGAGAGAACAGAAAAAAAATTTGTACGATACAGACGAAGGTAAGTGCGACATTTCTGACGTGTCTTTATACCCAACTGAGTATTTTTGATAGCACAATACATGAATTCGACTAGATAAATGATCCAGAACAAAAAAAATCTTGGAAGTTCTTATAATAAAAAACTTTTTCAATTTTCAAAAGATTTTTTTGTCATGTTTCATATTCTAAGAGCTTTCTACATCTGATTTTTCTGTTTTTCTCTTTAAAACTTTTGTCTATATAAAATTCGATAAGATTATCTTCTAAAAACTAACCTTTTGGTGTACCAGTACTACCACTAGTATACATAATAACAGCAATATCTTTTCTATTAGGTCGTTTTCGTACAATATCATCATCTAAACAAGAAAATAATTTATTAAATAAAATAAGAAAAAGTACATGAAAATTTACTAATAGTGGCATTTTTTCCTTTCTCTTCTAATTGACTTAATGGAATATATTCAATATTATGTTTATCTTTAGATAATTTTACTGTTTGTGATTTCGCAAGAGACGGAAAATAAATAACATGACGAACTTTTTCTGTATGATCTAATATTTGCTAAATAAAATAAATTAAACTTTTTTAAAAATCTTTACAAGAACAAGATAATCTTACTTCAAGTTTTGTTAGTAATTCATTTGAAGTAAAAATAATTGATACTTGTGATTCATTAATTCCATGTTTAACAGCTTCTTCACCCAAAGTTGCATAAAGTGTAACAACAGTTATACCATGACGAAAAGCAGCAAATGCAGTTAATAACCATTCAGAACGTGTTTCAGAAAATATTAAAACTTTATCACCTGGCTTAGCTCCAATAGATAATAAACCTCGACCAATAGCTTCAATATGATTATATGTTTCACGATATGTTGTAAATTTATATTCACCCAATACAAACTAAAATTTTAGAATTAGAAAATTTTTGTTTTAATATTATTTATAAACATTAAATAAATGAAAACCTTTTTAAATATTTTTCCGTTTGATTGTTTTTCATCTTGAACATCAAGAATTTCTCGAACACCTAATGTTTCTTTATCAGCATAATGTTGAAGGCAATACTCTGGTATATCAGCTAATGTTTTAACATATTCATCAGGTGTAGTTCGAAGTTTATCAAGAACTTCAACAGCACGATATGGTGCTGAACAATCAGAAGGATTAGTTATTTTTGCACGAATTCGTTTTTGTAGTCTAGATCGATCCTCATCTCTTCCTAATGTCATTATTAAATTCAAAAATGTTGGCAATTGAACAAATAAAAATGTTATTAAATAGATGAATAAAGTTTTTAATAATGTTATTCCAAATCGTTTGAAAACGGTATTCCAAGTTGAACCGAATACACAACTAAATGCTCCAGGAGACATACTAAATTAAAGAGTTTTTTTTTTTTTTTAATCAGAATATTCTATATTATAACACTGATCATCAGATATTAGCAATTAAAGTCAACACGAGCCTTGTTTCTTACCATTATTACAAGAAATTCGAACAAAAAATAAGTTCATTCAATATTCTCTCCGAAAAGTATAAAAATATCTTTTTTTCTTTTTATCAAAAGTTACATCAACATCACTCACCTGATTTACTTTATCGAGTCGTTAAAAGAGATTTTACAAAGAATTTATATCATTTATTTATAATGTAAAAATCTTGAAAAGTGAAAGCAAAAAAAACAAGCGTAATATTTATTTCTAATTAAAACCACAGCCATCTTATACAAAATAATGAGTAAAAAAGAACTAAAAATAATACGTTTTAGTTTTATCGCAATAACAAATCGTCATAAAAAAAAAAGCATGAAGAAAGAAAAGAACAAAAATAGTAATTTTCACGTGATTTTCATCTTCGACTACCTACTTCATATATTAAGAGATAATAATCGTCTTTTTGTTGCTAAAGTATCTTCTTCCATTTTCACATGATATGATTCGATAGATACTAGCGACAGAGAATCAAGGTTTATATCATCACATGTAGGTGTCTCTCAACAACACAATTCCATAGAAAGAAATGTTTATATTAAGTAATACAAGAAAATAATTATTTATAAATCTGAACTTCAATAGAAAAGAAAAACAATATAATAATTTCACAGTGCACATATACTTCATACTTCATACAAGTCGAAACATAACTTCCAAGTCCTTTTTGTATCTAAAAAGTTGGGAAATGTAATAGATGACCTTGTTTCATCTAGATATGTGTTGAAAGACATGTCATCTTAAATTATATTTTATTTGATTATGCAAGAATGGATATAAGAAGAAGCATATTTTAGTTACACTCTTAAATAATGGAATAAGAGAAAATTATGCAATTGACAATGAAGTTTTTTAAAAAGTCGACTGAAATCAATGGGCGAATATATCTATGAAAATCATGTAAGTTTTTGTACTGTTATTAAGTAATAGGTAATTATCTACTCTAGTCGAACTTTGTTTTTTTTCTAATATTCCTGAAGTACTTGAGTATGTTGAACAAGAAAGTCACGTGATATGGACACATATCGAAATTTGTGCATGCCACATACATGAACTAAAAAATAGTTTGACTTGGATACTGTATGATTAAGTAATATCAACCAGGTTCATTTCAATCTTAATTCTAACTTGTTGATGAGAAAATAAATTATATATTTTTTTTTTCTTTTAAAGAAAATTAGATGTTCAATTAAGTTTACCTTATTTTGTTTCTTTAGTTTTCTAATTAAAGAAGTTGTTGTCTGTCTTATTTTTATAAATATTCGCTCGAATGTATTTGTATTTTAATTTATACAAAATAAGAAGGAACATGTATATGTGTTTATTTTTCCACTTATTTTCTAAACTTTAGAAAGGATTTCAAGGACAAAAAAAAAACCGTGGATAATTTAGCGGACAATAGTCTATGAAAATGATTAACTTTATCGTGTTTGTGAAGAAATTTGTCTAAGTTGTTGAAGACATGCTTGTAAAGTATCTTGTTCTTGTTTAGGTGTAATGGATTTTTTAACTTCATCTGTAATCCAATTAATCATATTTGTTCTTTCGAAATCTTTTCGTGTATTTTGAAGAGCAACTTGATAATCTAATCGTCTTTTAACAGCTTCATACATTTGTTTCATTCTTTCACGATATGCTGTTTCTAATCCCATATTAATAATATCTTTTCGAGCTTCTAATAATAATTCAATACTTTTAGCACGTTCTAATGATTCTTCATATCCATGTAACATTTTTCCAGCCATAGCTTTTGAATTATTAACAACTGAATTATAACGATCAACTTCTTCTTGATGCCAACCACGAAAAGCATTACCAACTGATGGACCAAGTCTATTTTAAAAAAATCAATATTTATTAATAAATATCTTTTGTTAAGTTCATATTATGAATATAAAGCTCTTTAATACAATCTTCGGAATATAAAATGTGGAACTAAACGATTTCATAAAAACTAAGAGATAATTTAATAATCATTCAGGTATTTCTTCAAAATATCTTTGGAAATCTTAAAAGAACAAATAATAGTTTCAATTGTAAATTTCTCTTTAGTATTATCTACTTGCTTTCATTTTCGAGTAACGTCCTATTAAATGAAATAAATATATTTTCTTTTATGTTCTAACAAAGAATTACTTATCTTTTTTCTTTTTCATTCTACTTTTTCTCAAGAATTTCAAAAAAACAACTCTATTATAGTCCGACCAATTAAAAGTCTAAGTAAAAGAGTTCATTTTTTTCCTTGTATCTGCAAAGACAAAAAAACTAGTTTTGACTCAGACTTTTATCTTGAGTAGTCAAAAATTTCTCGCAAGAGCAGTCTATAATGTGATCCTCATTGGTTTTATTCGTTTTTTAAGTGAACGGTAGTCGTTAGACAATAGATCCTCGATGTAATTCAGAACCTAATGAATGATGATTCATCTATTAGTATTGATTATATTGCTACGAACTTAGACATAGATATAAAAGAAACTATCGTGATCAATACTTGAAAATATTAGTCAACAATTTTTCATAAGAAAAAAACATCATCAATAACAAATAACATTAATTTGCATTTTAAAAAGTACAATATTACATGTACAAGATATTATTCTCAATTTTAATATCTTCAAGAGAAAAAAAAATCTAATTCATTGTTCACTTACTATATTCACCTGAAAGAATACCAAAAGATATTCCAGAAGTCTATTGAAACGATGAAACTTTGTATTAAACATCATGAGAATTACTTCGAACATTTAGTGTTAGAAGATTAGCAAAATGTTTTTTCTATGAATAAATATTTGAAAGTACGAGAACTTATTGACTAACCTATGTAGCTCATAGTACAATAGTAACGATTTTGCTATGAGCTAAAAATTTGAGTCAATGCTTGTTTTTTTTTTCTGCAAACACAGGAAAAAAACTTAAGCGTTTTTAATCTGAATTTTAATTAGTCGGACGATAGTAATATCAACTTAAACGATAGATAATAATTACATTTGAACAGAGTTTCAAAAATGAAAAATTTCTAATCTAAATCTATTCAAACTTTTTTGTTTTCTCGATTGAGATTTATAGAATCGTTATTCATGATGATCAATTTATCTTACTTTTTAACTACAGTAATAACTGCTGCAGCCAAAATAAGGTATTCAGTAAAATCATACCACAAAACGATATATTCTTTACTAAATCCATAGATAAGTAAACCATAAAAAAACATATATGGTCCAGTAACACCAGTTTTTTCATAAAAAAATTTAAACCATGATTCAGGTACACAATACCAACGAACTGGATTTGGTACTTCACGAAGTTTATATGGTGGAAAATTAACTAAGTCACGTTCTGGCCATTGATCATGAGGCCATAAACGTTTTCCATTAAATTCAGTGCGCCATTTAATTGATGATAAATCTTTTAATGAATCTTCAACTCTTAAAACTTTTTCATCACTTTTCTTTTCAACTAATGATTTATCATCTAAATAGATCATTTTGATTATTATTATTGAAGAATAATAAATGAATAAATACCTGTTTTTTTGGATTTTGATGAAGTACTTTGAAAGAAAATACTCGAAATTGATAATGGTCGAAGTGTAAGCAACAATGGTGAAGCTCCACTGGATATCAAAGGGCGAACAGCTTTGGTCAACATCTGTTAAGTTAAAGACAAATGTTTCTTATTCTGCTCGTTTTTTTACATCAAATGGACGTAAACAAACAAGTGACTATAAGGCGACCTCTGTTTTTTTGGTAATTGACACGTGAAGAAAAAAAATTCATTTTAATAAACTTTTTCATTAAGAAGTTTTACGAACAAATACTTTCTTAGAATAGAAATTAAATGAAAAAAAAAAGACAAAAACTAATAAGAATGGTTGAATAATCACCATTCATAGATTAATGAATCAACAATGATTCATCTCTTTGAAGGAGACATACTCTGTTAATCAATGTACTAAGAAATATTTTCTTTTAAAATAATAATAATAATAATAATAATAATAATGTTATCATGTATTGGTAAGCGTTCTTCATCCAAAGATCGATATAATCAACATCAAATATTTAAAGTAAGACTAATAATGGTTTATTATTTAATTCTTGTGAATTTTGAAAGAATGACGAAGGTATGAAGAAATTAGTATCAGAAGATGAAGATGATCATAATAATAAAACAAAAAAGAACACAAAGAAACAATCGTCATCAACTATTAGTGAACTTGTTCTTCATTTCAATATTTCTCCAAATGTTAATCAAATAAATCAATCTTATTCTCCTATAGATTATTATCCTATGATATCGAACAGTTTACTTGAAAATGTTAATAATGAAAAATTATCTACAAGTCATGGTAAGCAATTTTATTCGACTTGTTCTTCTTGTAGATCTTCTTTTTTTTTTCTTTCTTTTTAATTAAAAGAATCATTATCTGATTGTTATTTAAATCCATCAACAATTATTGAAGTAAGAAAATTCTTTCATATTTCTTAATAAAAATAATTTTCGTTTTATATTTTAAGAGAAAAAGTGATATAAACCATATGGAAACAACAGTGATGCAATCTCTAATAGTCAAATTTCCAGTGACCATTAATCAACAAGTTTCGGAAAAGACCAATGACAAACGATCTTCATCTTCAACGAATTCATATTCTGCAGGTTATTTTTCTTTTGTTTTTTTCTATCAACAGAATTAAAGTTTTTCATTTTTTTTTAGACTAGTCAAATAATTATCAACATTCAATTGCAACATGCTTTTATTATTTTTTATATATTAATTGTGATATTTTTTTAATAAAGAAGAACTATTTTTCTTTTTAATAAAAAATAAAAGAAGAAAAATGCAAAAGAAATTCTTTTAGAAATAAATTATAAATGAATTTGCTTGGTATTGATGTAAGTGGTGCGTGTGCAACATTTTCACGTCTTTGCTATTTTGGTGCTCCATGGCATTCAGTAATTGTTCAATGGTATCGTCAACAAAGATCAGATCATTATCGTTATCCATCATCTGATGATGATATACAAGTTGTATATGAATCAAAAAATTATATTGTTGTTAATAAAGATGATCTTGTTCCAATTGATGCATATGATGCTCCATCACAAGTTAATGTAACACAACAGGTTAAAAAATGGTTTGAAAAACGTGAAACAGAAAAATTTTTTAAACAAGAACCATCACCTACTGAACAACAAACTGAACAATGGAGTAAAAGTTTAGCACAAAAAATTCAAGATATTCGGTATTGTCATCGACTTGATTTAGGTAAAATTTAGAATTTAAATAAATAATTTTAAAAATTTAATTAATGTTTAAGGTACAAGTGGATGTATGTGTTTTGCTCGCTCAGCAGTCTCAAGTTTTCTTGCTTATAAAGCATTTATTGATAAACGTGTTTTAAAATATTATTTAGCTCTTATTCATGGTCATCTTCATGCATCTTATCCAATATTTGTTGATGTACCAATTGGAGAAAATGCTTCATGTTATGGACGAATTATGTGTACAAATGATCATCCATATTGTACATATCCAAAATCTGCACAATCTCATGTTGATGTTTTAGAACATGGTGAATATGATGGAAAACCAGCATCAAAAGTACTTGTCAGAATTTTAACAGGCAAACGACATCAAATTCGTTTACATATGAATTATTTGGGTCATCCTATTATTGGAGATTATCTTTATACAGAACCTATTGATTATAAACCACATAGAATTATGTTACATGCAAGATCTTTAACAATTCATACTGATCAAGAATTAATTGATGCTTTAGCAAAAGATCCTTTTCTTACACAATTTGATTCAAAATGGAAGAAAACAAAAACAATATATCCTGTTAATCGTTGGTAGTTTTTCTTTTCTTTTGATAATGTAACATCTAGTCTATTATTTGTTGGTTTAATGTTTCAATGATAAGCAAAAATTCGTATTATAGCATATATTTTGTTTCGTTGTTCATAAAAAAAAAATTTCAACCAATGATTTCTTTTTCTAATAATTTTCTATTGAATATATTTTTTGTCTAACTATTTGCTTAGACAACATAGATTTAATGAGATTACAACTTTTATGTATTTGCATTAAACTATATCGAAATATTTCTATAAGTCTCTTTGCAAAAGAATAATGATTCCTTTGTTTTTATTTTTATTTACATAGAGAAAACAGCATTTTTCTATGAGCACTTGTTCACAGATGTGATGAAATCTTGTGGGTGATAGTGAATGCAAAAATCGAACAACCACAATTGTCAGACAATTGAGAAATTTGAATCTTAATTAAAATAGATTCAAAAGATATAGAAATCTTAGAACATTCTACTATCAAAATAAAAAATAAAAAAAAGAATTGTTTGTTCAAAACTATTCATATTTAACAACACTAAGAGAGAAACAAAACTGCTGGATACTCAAAATAACGTTATATGAAAACTAAATCAGTTTCATTAACACGAGGTGAGGCGAGAAAGATGACGAAGCAGCTACTTTGTTATCTTGACCTTGGTGATTCTCCTACAACAGCTCGTGAAAAAGATTCTGCATAAGTATATTTAAATAAAAAGTAAAACAAAGTTTAATCTTAACCGAGACAGAAACAAACAAACTACTCTAATATTGATCATATTTGGAGCATAAAATGAAGTGTAAAGGCATAGATGTTGTAAATTTACATTTACATGAGACTTAAGGAAAAAGACTATTTTTATCTCTGTTATTGTTGATATAAAAATAAGTCAAATTTTAATATTTAGCGTGTTTCAACTAGGTGCTTACTACTATTGTGCATTTTTCAAATTTTTAGCTCTATTAATAAAGTAAATGTGTGAATTAGTCAGAATTCGTTTCGTCAACAGCATTAATACACTATAAAATGATATTGCTCACTTTTTACAAGTCGTAACTAAAAATGTAGTGTTTGATTATATGTTACTAAAAATTACCTGAAGTTCGTATGAATCCTGGCTGCATATCTATTGAAATTCATTTAAACATCCTGGGGTAGAGGTATAGTATCGAAGGGAAGACCAAGACGAATCATATCAATATCCACACGCGAACATCTTCAAGATGGGAGATTAGTTCGTGTTTTTTGCACATACATGACAATTTTGTCGTTCTCTTTTTTTTTCCTATAAGGTAGATTTGAGTGATGAAAAAGTTCATAGGACAGTGACAATCGATTATTATAGTTTTAAAGCTTTCAAGTATGCCTGTGTCATTTCGATTACGTTCTTTTACAGTTAAATTTAGCTAATCCATCTTTGATTTTGTCAGAGAATATTAAGCAATTGACGTCTTTGTAAGTCAAATCGAACAAGAATTGGATCAGACGCTAACAACGAGCAAACGTCATACTCTATCAAAGGTAAGATAATTAAAGAGATTTTATTTTCGAAATTTTTCGACGAATTTTTTCAGATGAAGCATTTCTGGCTGGTCAATTAAATCGTTAATCAACATTCTGATAGGATTGGTAAAGAAAACAGTGAAAAAACGTCTCAATACGTTGCGTTCATTTCACCTAATGAGATTGTCTCGTAAAATGATCTAGTTCGACAATCGCATCGTCTTGTTCACATGGATGGTCATGAAAATACGTTACCATATCTAGAAGCTACCGATAATACAATGAAAGTCGATCTGATTAATGCAAATCTTATTGTATGGCTACTATAATGGATCGATCTTTCGATTTTTCTATGGTTTCAGTGTGACGATAAGAGTATCTATCAACAAAGCACCTAAAAGCGATTGTCGAATCTCACCGACAAAGAATTGACAGCAATGAATGAGAAAATCAAGAATTTCTTTGATAGCAATGACAGTATTTTCCATGTCAATAATGCAAGATCATCAATTACGAATTATTCAATTTTATTGATGTTTGTTTTCTTTTTCAAAGAAAAATCAATAAATTCGCGGATTTAGATCTCACCAATGAGAATATCTTCAAATTTACTCTCAATCGTTTTCTTCGACCGATCTTCATTCACGTATGGATCTCATTGCAATTGCTGATTGCAATCGAAAGAGTGCGTTTGATTTTGTCATTAAGGAAACCAAATCGATCCGAATCGGTCTTAAGATAATGTGTTTTTGTTTTTGTCTGGTCGATCGATCAATTTCAAGAAAAATGGTGCAAAATCAATCATAATTTTCATACGAAATATGCAAACTGCTGTGATTTGATCTGACTACAATCCATTGTATTCGTGTGATGTTGTAGGATGTTACGATATGTTCGTGTGACGTTACTCAGAATGTATCAATTGACGTGAGATTATTGGGCTCGATGTCAGTAGTCATAGTTTGATGGCATTATATTACGCATCGCCATAGACATGTCTAATCATGGCAGACAACGACAACGCATTGCTGTGAGATATGATTCGATCTATCGAAGAAACGTCTCCACACTATTCGTCTCAATTTATGAGAATCAAACAAATTTCGTGTAGTCGGCATCGATACGTTTTGTATATGGCCTTGAATTTTAGTTGACCATTTTTCTGTTAGCTGTGTAGAAATATATTATCATCGTCAAAAATGCAGAATGAAAGATTGTCTATACATTGAACAGGTTTGTTACAACTTCTATTACACTAAACTTGGTACACATAGTATGACAATCTGACGAGATGACCATCTACCGTAGTTAATGCATTTTTGATTTAGGATTATACTCGTATTACTCTTTTTCGATTTCAGTTCGTGCTCTTACAACAATGTAACAACTTTCACAACTAAACTTATTTCATAAATTATCAATTGTGATGCTCGTTTCCGATTTAGATAACCATCGTCGATAGGAACAGTTAAATATTCTTCTCATTTATTAGTGAAAACCTAAATTTGCTGTCATCGATCAATACAACCTGTTGAATATGACCGATTTGTGTCGGCAACAATTCCAGTAGACGCATTCACGTGTTCGCGAAACAACTTTAATCTGTCAATACTTATTTTCTCCTTTTAAAATGTCTCTGTTTATGTCAAATATTTGTCTTATTTTTCCATCACGACTAGTCCAGGTTGAGACTTAAGAATTTTATTTCAAGATTAAAAAAATATGTGAAATATTGGCATGAAATGACATCTTCTTGAGCACAGGAAACAACCAATCGGTCATTACGAATCCAAACTTGATCGTTATTCATCAATTGACTCACGGTAAAGAAGAGTAGGTAGTTGATATTCCAGATAGTCATTTCAAGTTGAAAACAATGCGATCACCTTTTCGAATAATAACACTCATTACTTTGAATGAGTTCTCATCGAGCAACAGTTGAACTGAATAGAATATTGCCAAAGAATTGTCGAATGCTGCAAGAAAATATGGATGAAGGCTGTGTAATGGATAAACTTTCGGCAATGTAGTTTCACGTGGTTGAATCAAAAACGTCTGGCAATGTTTCGATCACTTTTAATGTTTCATATAGAACATTGGGTGAGTCGATAATATTGCTAAAGTTCGACGAAAGACAATACCAACAAGTGAATGACATCGAATCAAAATCATCGTTAAAGTCTAATCAATATCGTCGAATGAAGCTCAAATACAGACGAAACAGAGCTCTATCTTGATTTATATTATATCCATAAAATATGGTAGCAGCCTGTTGTTTTGAGTAATTTGCCAAACTCCATCATGACATTTTTTTCTTCTTTGCTCTTCATTGTTTTTCTACTTATACGATGAGAGAACGAGCATGATAATCATGTGTTCTGAATCACTAGCGGCTCTCTATTTTAATTGCCCTAGTCAAGGACAAACAAAGAAGAAAGACGAGAAAGAATCAGTGTTCGACGATGCACCAATAATATACGGTTCTTGTTGAATGCTTCGTTTTTTTCTAGTTCTCAAATGAAGCAGGCCACATTCATCATTGTTGTTTTATCACTGTTCTTCGTCAAATATGCTGCTGAATGACAAAAACAAAGCATTCTTGCACAAGCAATGGCAATTACGCGTGGGAATGATTCATCTCAGGTTTCATACTGACATGTATATATATATACGTCCGTTCCTTGCCGTATGTAGTTTATTACCGTTCACAGAACTATGGCATCGTCTTTAGTGAAAATCACACCCAACTATCATGGTTGTATCGATCCGAAAACAACAGTAAATCATGAAAAATTTCTCATGGACATGGCAGCGTTCGGTAATATTCATCCGATTCGATTCTTCACCATTAAGTATCAAGCATTACCATGTACTATGAATACAAATATGTGTCAATATCATCAAAATAATGTCACACCAGCTCTGGCTCATACGACAAGGCAAGTATTCTGTAGAAGTTGCTATAGGAACTTGGCGTTAAATTCTTGATACATACTTGAAGTCATGCTTTTACGAGCAGATATAGATGGTAAAACTATAAAATGTTCTTTTCTTTCGATCGAGGAACATCTAAATTTATTCCAATTCAATGGGTCAATCTAGGGAGTATATTTTTTTAATTTTGATTACAGTATCATCCAGTATCTTATTGACGAGTACAAAGTTGATCCGAATGCAATGATATCGAATACGTTTTATATGGCTGAGAAAAAAATTTCTTACTATTCCGATATTTATATTGATTTGGGTGATTATCTCTCCGTATATCTATCGGGTGGTCACGTATCTCAGCCTGAACTCGACAATCCACTCGATCTCAAACCGGATACCGACGAGAAAACATTTTTCTGTGTCAATACAATTTGCGTAAGTTGTTATTGATCGATTACTATTGATGAGGTACTTTGATGATCATCTTTGATAGGTCTATTACGTTCCACAAACACGAGAACGAGCACAAACTCTGATCGATCAAATATGTCGATTCAAACTCTTTCCCATCACGGAAACAAGTCTACAAATGGTTTGTTACAATCCGCAATCGGGCTTCTACACGTCGTCGATTTTAATCAAACGGCCACTAATTAAAGATTTACGTTTGAACTATGGCGATGGATTTTCCGAAGTCCATGAAAAACTTTTGAAACGATTACGCGAAGCCGATTCAACCGGCATCACTTTCTTGCATGGACCACCAGTAAGATAATGATCCAACAATTCAACATTATAAACGTATTCCTATTGTTTTAGGGAACTGGCAAAACATATTACATTCGGTATTTGATCAATGAAATTAGCGAAAAAAGTCTGATTTATGTGCCGCCAGATTTGGTCACGGTAAGCGTTTATATCCGATTTTCTTCCATACGAATTTCTATTTCGTTTAGGAAATGACTAAACCAGGCTTTTTACCATTTCTCATGCAATATCCGAATTCGATATTGATTGTTGAAGATGCTGAGAATATTATACTCGATCGCAAAGATAGTATTAATCCAAATCAAGCCGTTAGCAATCTATTAAATTTAAGTGATGGCCTACTGGGTGATGCGATGCATCAACAAATTATTACGACATTCAACTGCGAAATCAAAGGCATTGATCCTGCTCTACTTCGCGAAGGACGTTTATTGGTCGAACACAAATTCGAGAAGTTGTCTACTGAAAATGCTCGACGTTTGTCTGCAGAGTTGGGCATCGAAGGAGCTGATCAAATTCAAAATTCAATGAGCTTAGCGGAGATCTACGCAAAGAAAACATCGTCAAAATAGGGAATGCATTGTTCGTTGGATTAAACGCTTTTGAACTTTTCAATAAAACGCTGAATGTAATATTATCACTTCGGTTGTACTACTGCTGTGGGATAAGAGTGAGAGGTGCATGTTGATGGTTATGTAGAGGATGTGAGAGAAATGAGTGTATGGGTGTCTAGCTATCATTTTTGAATGTTTCAAATGATTAGTATTCTCTTCATAATTATATCTGGCTCGACGCACTGAAACAAAAATAAAAAATGAAAATAAAAAAAATCAGTCGAAGACGGCACAAAAGCGATATTATGAAGAAGCTGTGAAACACATTTCAGATGTTTCAATAAATGTGGAAACAAATATTGAGTTATTTGAAGTTCTTTTATGTTCATATTCTTATCATATTCACACTGTAAAGAAAGCTAATGGTCGTCATACTGATTATTGATTATATTCATCAAATCCTGAAAGATAAATAATATTTTGTGATATTCATCATTTTGAACCAGATCTAGTTTGAACTGCTTCATAAAACACATATTCTCTGCCAATTGTGTGAAATTCTGGAAATTTTCTGAACTGGACATTGATAAACTGTCATACTTCTCAGTATTTAATACTGTCATATGGATTAAAAAATTCTTTTTCGCTTGATTCTTCTATACAACTCAATCATTGAAGACGTTGTAAGAGATTTATATATTTCTTACCTATTATATTTTACATGTGTCATGACAACATACAAAGATTAATCGAATTTTACTAATAGAAAAAGGCTCACAAAACATTGATATTGTTTGTACGTATTTAAAAATATCATAGAAAGTTTCATTTCAAATTATAAACGTGATTAAAATATTCATTAATCGCCGGGATAGCTCAGTTGGGAGAGCGTCAGACTGAAGATCTGAAGGTCCCTGGTTCGATCCCGGGTCACGGCATCTTTATTTTTATTTTTTATTTCACATCACAAGACATTAATCAGTTGTTACCTAATAGAAATGACTATACGAGTGAAAAAAACTAATTTTTTTGCAAATTTGAATCAATCTTATTGTTGCCATTTCTGATACTATTTAATGCATCAAAGAATTCAAAAAAAAATCACGATAATTATAAGATTTTCATACTCAGTGCGACAAGCACATTAATTATGAAAACATTTTATTTTGGAAGAATAAGTTTTGAGAGCATAATAATTACAGTTCATGAGATAACCAAGATTTTTTTTTTCGTATATTCCTTTGTTCTTTTTTCTTCATTGTAACTACGTAGCTGTATATATGTTCAAAAATAGAATTTTAATACGATAACTTTATAATATACACAAGAAAAAAAACACTAATTTGTTATCGATCTCTATACAACGTACATTTGTTTATTCTTATTCAAAGATTAAATATTGTTTTCTAACAGAGAGGGCAAAAATTCAGCATTACTTTTATTTTTCATATAGCGTTGTAAGCCAATGTTGTAAATACATGATCGTTTTTTTATTAGAAAGAGACAAATATCTCGTGAAAAACTTTTTATTAGTCTATTCCGAATTTTATAAGATGTTCTGCTATTACCGATTCTTCATAAGTGGTGATTACAGTCAGAAAACTGATTTCAACTTCGAGAAGTTGTCAGAAACAATATATATTTTATACAAAAAAAAAGGAAGTTTACCAAGTTCACAGTTAAGCAATATTAATTTGGGTAGAATACAGCATTTTTATAGGATAATCAAGTCAAACCTTGTTTTTGTTTTGTTCAACGTCGCCTTGGATTTTTAATTAAAACCATGTCTTGTTCAGTCTCTTGTACGGTCAGATTAATTATTTTCATATTATTCGGAATCATTTCACTGCTATGAGTATCTATGCATCACTTATGACAAAGGTCAAAGAAATACGTTTCACTAAACAAATTGTGATTGAAGCTGCAGAAGAATTTCTCGACGCATTTTGCCACACCCTTTTGGCACTTGATATTTAGCTCCTTTTAAAACAAAAAAGGATCAGGCCTCTACGATAAAATTAATGCAAAACTTTTGCCATATTCGTTACATAATATTTTTTTTTCATTGAAGTTATCAAGAAGATTCTACATCATTTGATAAGAATTATGAAAAATAAATTTTTCTTACTTAACCAGGGATAAGGATATCTTAATAAGAGACATCTGGTTATCCGAAAAAGTCTAAATCCACGTTTTTTTAAATAAAATAAGAAATTATTAAAGGCTGAAGATTTATATTCTGAGTAGACTCATCATATTACAAAAGAACATTTCGACTATCTACCATGCAATACGATAAGACCATTTTATTCCTCTCAGTCCATTATAAAATTTTTATAGAAACAACGCGATTTATTCAATTATATTATTAACAGAGAGAGGATTTCATAAGTAATAACCCCATTTTTATTTTTTACTTTTTGTATCGTTGCTATTTTCCGAGGTGGAGATGTTTTGGATATAGTATATATCTTAAGAATAATATCTAAGCTATTAATCAGCAGAATTTATAGTCAATTTTGCATGAATCACGGAAAGTGCCATATCACTAATAATATTCAAAAAGAAATTTATCAAAGTCATTTTTTACTCTTTTTTGGTAAAGAATTAGCCACTCAGTGTTTTGTGAACTTCTCTGTCACTTTTGACTGCTTTGACTTGAACTTTTCCAAAAAATATAGTCTATACAATTCTTTAAAAAGTCCAAGAAAAACATTCTTTCAAAAGAATAACTTAAAATGGTGTGAAGCCCGTTTAGTCAGGAGAAGAGAGATAATTTCTTTTGTAAAAACACAACCTGTAAAAATTGACCTTTTTGGAGTGTAGTGCTGCTAGTCAGATAAGGGTTTTCGACAATCCTTTTGGAGAACTTTCTTTCTGGGACTTTTTGAGAGAAGCTCACAGACTATCATTTATAAGAAGAAATGAAGTCGAAGCACAAAAAACTGATAGAGGTATGAACAAAACACTGATGTCAGGGAATAATTCTTTGCAGAAAACAAAGTAAAAAACAACTTTGATAAAGTTTTCAATAGTTTCACAATGTTACACTTTCGTATGGTTCAGGCAAAATGAGTGTGACTTCTGCTGAATAATAGCTTACAAGACAAATTCAGACTTTGATAAAAGCTATATAAATAAGTGCAGATCAACAATTGAACTCAACAAACAATGTTCTTCTTCATATTCCGCTATTCTCACTACTTTCATCCGATGATGCCACTCAGTTCATTGCGATGGCTTTGAGTCGATCATGATGAAACATCACTACAACGAGAGCACATCATGTTTAATGAACTCATACAATCATAAGTGACACTTCAAAAATAAAATCCACTGTTGTCCAATAAAAGAAAAAACAATTTTTCCTTGGAGAACGCTTTCAACTAAGAGATGCCAATCTTTGAAAATATTCTTATTGGACAGAGAAAACTCTTAGCCTAACTCAAAAACTACCTTTCCATAGAAAACAATTCAACAACTACATTACGAACAAACACTTTCTCTCACTCTAACTTTTCCAACTGAAGAAAGGGCACAGAACTCTCGATCAACATGTGAAAACATACCATTTCAAAGCGGCAAAAATCAAATTACAACATATCAATCTCCGTCCTAAACTTCACTAAAGCCTGAAACCCATATTTACCTGAAATAAGCTATTTACATTAAGTTTTAGTAAGTATACCTTATGCTACTTTACAAAACTCAATGAATTCCACAGGATGCAGATCCTCCGTCTCCGAGAAAAGTAATTTTTCATATAGTTGAGCGCAGAATGCGAAAACTTTCACATAGGTGGAAAAATCAATTTTTTTTAAAGCTATCCCAAGAAACTTTCGTATGTGCTACAGTACCCTTTAGACAACTTACGGTAACTTCTTTTTGGTGTCATTTTAGAGACTTCAGTGGTCTTTTTTCTATAGTTTTTGATTATTTTTAAGTCGATATCCTGATGGTAAAGTGTTCAATAACAGCTGTTTTCGTATGACCAGTGACTGTTATAGTAGTGTCTATTTAAAAGAAAGGGTAAATGGAATATTTCGAGTAATTTTTGACAGAAACAAGATAAAAAGATGCCGACTTCATCATTCAAAAAAGTGGATGAAGTTGCATTGAATTGTATATGATGAACTATTATGACAAGTATTTTTTTAAAGGTTTTTCAATCTACCTCTTTGAAAACCAACCTAAGGTATTGTGTGTTTAATGTAAATTTTCAATTTCCAAGTGTGTATTCAAGCCGCAAGTGGAAAGTTTACAAAATCGCCGAAATTTTTACTATCACTGCATATAAAAATAAAGTTGTTTCAAGATTTCGATACGGAAATAGAGTACAACCGCCACTACTTTTGGATAGTCCTAAGTACTCCTCAAGCATCCAGATTTATTTTTGCACACCCTATTGACATTCTCTTTTCAGATTTCATTGTTAAGAGGTACGGTTTTTCACATAAGATCATTGTTAAAAATGCAGCTATTTTCAATTTAGTATAGTTAAAATTTATTCGATCATTATCGATGAAACTTATAATGAAAATTAGTGAAAAAAATAGTATTAATAAAAGAAAAAAATATATATATTTGATGTTTCTCTCCTTGTTTTTTTATATATGCGCATATATAGAAAAAAAGAGATGCATCAAGTATCTATTTTGGTTTCTTTATTAAATACCAGTTTCGTCACTAATTTTCGTCAAAAATTTCATCGAGAATGACCTAATAAAATTCGGAATATCTGAATAAATTTCCGCTATATTAAATTGAAAATAATTATATAGTTTTATTTTTAATAATGATCTGAGATTCACTTTTAGATCACAAATCGATGCTTCATACATAAAAGAGTCAGCTGTGTAAAATTTCTCACAGCCAGACACTTCGAGTATAAGACTATGCCGATCGATTACTCAACCTACTGTCTATATTTGTTGAAAGTTTCAGCTTGAAAGTTTGAAGTATTGATAAGTACTTCTATAAATATTGTTTCAAACGAGCATAATAGTTGTATGCTCAAATTATCACATCTGCTCACTGTTTTTTGAATATGTCGAGGACGAGGAACAAAAAATAGCATGAATTTTTGATCGATAATGCCATTTCAACATAAGTGCTACAAAACTATTTAAGTATTATTATTTCTTTTCATAGGTAAACTTTGCTAAACAAGAGAACTTGAATTCCGTTTAGATATCATTTTGTTTTCATTTAAAACTGGTTTAACAGAATTCAATGAGAAAAAGTACAATATGAGTCAAAGCCAATAATATATTTCGAGAGTATGCAGAGAACACCTGCACACCACCCCCTATTAGCTGTTCGAGTGAAAATTGATTCTGCTAAATAATGTTTAATAAAGATTAGTTTTTAAAATGACTATTTGGGCATTGAGTAAATCGATTCCTCTTTCCTTTTCGTCGAATGTTCGAGTGAAAAAGAAAATCTATCTTTTCTTTTATCTCGATGGGAGACGATTCTTTTTCTAGAGGGTATGGAGCGTCAGTCTTCTCTTCAGCCGTGTTACTCACACCCACCCTCTAAGAATTGTGCCACTGAAACTTACTACGACAATAGCCATCGCTCGAAAAATTAATTTCTTTAGATTGTAAAAAAAAAAAAAACAAGAAATTTTAGAAAAGCTTTAGTTTTTCGTTAAACACATCCATATAATTGTACGACCGACCATAGAAGGCAATAGAACGTTTGACACGAAAAATATGGCTTCATCAATTCTTATTTTTGAGCGTAATCTCTCTGCAATAACTTTCTATTGAAATTTAATATTTAAGTTTTTATCTGCAAGTGATAGTCAAAGTTTTATTTGTATTATATATTTTTGCTTAAGATCTTGTTCAACACTAATTACTTGAAAAGAAACTCCAGCCGGCAAAAGAACTTCTTCTTCATTAGGAAATTGTGATATTCCAGCCACGTCGTATGCACGCGGTGAACTTAGTTTAGTATTGGTAATTTCAATGATGAACAATGTATTTCCACGAAATTCAGCCATCTCTCTATTTTTACTCGTTGATGTATAACTAGGCCACGTACGCCATGAACCTACGGCTTGTTTATAAGAGAGAATCGTTGTCAACGATAGTTCTACTCCTCGATAGACTATTCCGATAAATTCTGTACAAGTACGTGAATAATCACGAATAAGAAAGCAAAGTGGTCCGAGAGTATTTAATTTCGAATGATCTGCTTCACGCAAAGCAGTATTTAGAACATGATAAAGAAAACTTTCACGAGTATATAAGTGAATGCAAACTTTTGACGTTTCACGTCTAGGCTTCATTTTACATGACGTCAATTGTTCAGCCATCCATTGTGCTTCTGTTTCACTGTCACTTTGATGTTTTACCGCTTCTTGTAGAATTCCATCTATACAAGCGTCAATGGCTGATTGGAAATCCAGTACAGCTTTTTTACCGGCTGACGATTTGAGCCATTCACTAAGGAATGGACACCATGCTAACGCTTTTCCATATGATGGTGTTGATGTAAGAAGAGGTAGAGAATTGAAGCGTTCTTCACGTAAACACTCTTGTACTTTACAGCCTGTTTGACGTCGTACAGGACGCTGTTTCGATGGGTTAGTTCGATTGAATTGAATAAATTCTTTCAAATCAATTCGATATTTATCGAGAAGAACTTCAGATTTTCCTTGTCGATAAGCTTCTTCAATAATTTGCATTTCAATATCTCTGTATTTAACCCATTCAGCACTGGATTTGTCATACCATACATCTCCGTTTTTGAAGTACCAAAACACGGTCGGGCTATCGATTGTATTCATTTATTAAATCCTACTCTTTTTCTTCCACGTACGCTTTTTGCTAATAACCATATAACGCATTTGTTTGAAAAAGAAAAATATGAATGCCACGTCAATATTTATTTCAATGAATCAATAATGCGTTTCTCTCTGCTCTTATCAACTTCCTTTTCTTGTGTCAAAAACACTATGTAAAAAAAAGAACGTAATTGAATATTCTATTTCATCACGTAATAGACGTAGAGAAACATGAATACTTGTAGTTTTACATTCATTAGTCTTCGTACTAATTTGCCATGTCGTGTAATGGGCATTGAAAGAACATGGGACTATTTGAAAAATGAATTTGATCGAGAAGGTAATGGTTTGTCAGATCCTGCAGCAAGATATTTTGAAACAATAGGACCTGGACCTCAGTTATTTGCTGTTGTTAATCGTTCAGTTTACTATCATGATCAACAACTATGGTCTAAATATAAAAGTTCATATGATATTGTTTTTGACACAATGGAAATTCCAGACTGAAAGATTAACACTTTTTTCCTTTCTTGTTATATTTTTTTTTGTATATGTCGTCTTTATGCCAATAATTAGATGATAAAACATACAAGATGGCACAGTTTCCGTGATTTTTCTTTTATCTAACACACAATACTTGAATTTTCTAGATTTCGTTAATGTATGTGTTAATACAATAGTGATGAGACAATTAATTGTTGTTGTCGGAGCGGATGGTCGACAAGGTAGCAGTGTGATCAAGGTGCTACTTGAATATCCAGACAATTGGCATCTTCGAGGAATTACTCAAGATTTAACATCAATGCATAGTCAGGTAGTCTCTTTCAAGAGAACTTCACCGAAAAATATCATATTGGAGAAACTAGACATATTACAGTTTTATATAAACTTCCTAAACTCGTTTTGTCCGTGCAACTCTTTTCATATGAGTTGATCATCGAGTTATGAGCTTTCATACATCTATAGTGAGAATCATTTAGAGATCTAAAAGTTCTATTCGAAGGGTTCATGATACAAATGAATTGCAAAATAATTCAGAATTTTTATATTTTATAGACAAGATTGATTTTTGAGAACTATCAAAATGTTTTTAATAAGCTCTAACAAGATTTATAAGAAATTATCGAGATCTAGAAGGTTCTTATTCCGTGGTCACTCTGTCATTTTATGGCATTCTCACTCAATCTCTATTCTGTGTACGTGTTTCTACGTGTGTTTGTGTTTTCATGATGCGAGGACTTTTCATCAGAGTACAAAATCTTGCAACAAGTTTCAGTACAATATATTTACGCATTACTAATTAATTTAGTAGAATGTAATGACAAAAAGTGAAGAATCATAAGAAAATAATTTAGTCTCTTAAAAAACAGAATTCTCAAATTGAAAAAAGATTGTTACATTTACAAACTTTCTCTCATTAGTTTCTACATAATTAACTGTTGATAAGGTGCGGGAAATTCAAAATTTGAGCATCACTTTTTTTTCCCAATGTTTTATATATGGTTGAATAGAGCTCGTCAAACTGTATAAGAAAATGTATTTTAAAATTTTTTTTCTTGC
>CAJNSZ010000445.1:30647-44956 GCA_905329745.1 Rotaria sp. Silwood2
AGAAATTTAAATACCATTTCTCAAAAGTACTCGCTTTTTACATGGACTGATTTCATCAAAGTATTTTGATTTTTTTTTTGATATAAAGCAAGAAAAAAAATTTTAAAATACATTTTCTTATACAGTTTGACGAGCTCCATTCAACCATATATAAAACATTGGGAAAAAAAAGTGATGCTCAAATTTTGAATTTCCCGCACCTTACAAAAATATATCGTACTATGAAATATTGTAACATTCTGTTCGCAACGAATAGTTCACGACAAAATTTTCAGCCACAGTTTTCATAAGAAACATCATGGACTTTAACCATAACACTGATAGAAATTCATATGCACTAAATTATTTTAGAAGTCTTTTTTTAAAATCACTTTGCCATTCATTTTCAGCATCTGATACTGTTCTTCTTTGATAGGAACTCATGAGACATGGTGTACATATGGTTAAATGTAATATTAATAATCGAGAAGAATGCTGTCGAGCATTTGCCGGTGCATATGGCGTATACGCGATAACAAACTATTGGAATGCAACAGATGGAGATGAATATAAGCAAGCTCTTAACTTAATAGAAGCAGCAAGAGTAGCGAATGTCCAACATTTTATTACGAGTGGTATACCAGATACGGCAGTCTTCGAGAAAAATCAATTTGATTTACCTCTGCATTGCATGTAAGTAATGCATCAAATATGATGAGAAAATTTTGTCAAGGTGGATATGTCTGAGTCACCTAAGCTATTGAGAATATTTCTTTAAACGAACCAACTAAACAGATAGTTGTTTTTTCCCTTCAGTTTTATACGAATATTTTCTGTTTTTTCTGTTATTACATAGAAGTAAAACTCAAATGGAAAATTACATTCGGCGATTACCGTCTGACTCTACTTTTGTTTATGTAACTTTTATTCATGTTGGTTTCTACTATCAGAATTTCATCACATTCTTTGTACCTTACACGGAAAATTTTGAATTTCGTTATCCAATTCTTTCGTATAGTTGTATTCCTTTTTATGATGTACATGATACGGGCAAGGTTGTACGCGAATGCTTTCAGCATCCTGAGCGATGGGGTCATGGACAAACAGTACCAATTGCAGCAGAACAATTAACTATGGAAGAAATTTGTGCAACGATTCGAGAAGTATCTGGTAAAGATATACGTTTTGTCCCTTTATCATGCAATGAAGCTCTCGTTAAACTTCATCGAGAAACTGTAGACAATTTGAGATGGTACAATGACTTTGGTAGTATTGATGAACGGCAAGCGGAGAAGACGAAAGAAATTTATGGAAAAATGAAAACATTTGCTGAATGGGTACGAGAAACTCAATGGTTGATGGAATAATAGACTATGTTCCTTATTATCAGTGCTCTATAATATCAATTTTAATAAATAAATGAAATAAAGTCAATGTGTTAAGTAATTATTTAAATTTGTATGAAATTTTGATGAGTACCAATTAAATGTTGTACATTTCCAATATTTTCTAATTGTTGTTTCTTTATTCAATTTGAAACTATAATCATGTGATAGGAGCAAAGATCTTTCTTTTTATGAATTAATAAATAAAATAACTGACAATAATGTCTATTTTACATTCAATGAAGATTAATCAGCTACGACTATAATGATAGACTTTTTGTTGCATAGTGATTAATTTTCCGACTATTTCACTTAATCTCTATCATATGGCATTTATCATTATTACTACTACTAGCTACAGATACAAACGATTAGAATAAAAGAAAAAAGCAATAATAAGCTATACATGCCTTAAGTCCGTGTTTACTAGACATATGCCTTTTTTTGCAATAGTTTCTGGTTTCGAGATTTTTTTTCTTTTTTAATATTCATTTTTCGACACTTTTTCTTTTGGCCTTTTTACATCACACTGTACTTTTATTTATTAGTTGTCTTCAAAATAATACAAGTAAATCATTTGATTTTTAACAAAAATTATTTGTATGTTGACTCAGTTTCTAGGAAATAGATTTTATTATTGTTGTCTTCATGATATATATGATGATTCATGGCTCTTTGTTCTCATATATAATCATATTACCAAGATGAGAAGAAGGAAAATAGTTACCATTGTTCGTACGAGGAATACTATTTCAAATTGTAATACCTTTCACATTGATACTCTACACTGGGATAATCTCCTACAGTATAACTCTTAATCGCATTGTTATAAATCGAAATCTTCAACTACTTAATGGGTCTGATTATAAGATATTCTTTCTCTATTGGCAAACAATGTTTACATTTGAACTCTAATTCATTAATCATAATGATTCACATTTATCAATGTTTTTCTTTTTTGTCTATTACTCAATTATTGAAAGTAAACAGATAAAACGACTTAAGGCTGTTTATGTCATCATTATTATGTATCAAGCTGTGTTGTATATAATCAGATAAACGAAGAAATAAGCTATTTTATTTACCATTAGTATTGTTGATGAACCGATATTCATATCAGAAGAAATTTATGCTGCTTGGATTAAACTTTTAGTTCACAGTAAATCTCAATATTTGAATAATTACACAAAATAGTTTTGAAGGATAGATCGATTAATTCAAGATGAATCTGCTGCTATTTGTTTTTACACCCTAAAATGGGAACAAGGACCATAAATCTTCTATTATCTAGTCAATCAACCCTTGAAAGCAAACGATATGTTTGCACTTTGATCTTTATCTAAATATTCAAAAATATTTGTAAATGCTCTAGTTAAATTACATATCTCTTCAAGACTATTGGTATTACATGAAGTGACAAAAAATTTAAACACAAAGTTTTATATAAAAATGAAATGATTCACTGATTTCTTTTCTGATTGATGCAATAAATGAAAAGTTTATTCGAAACCACATCATTTTGGGGTATCAACGATTAAATTCTTCGTTTTGCGAATGCATTTTTAGAAATTTTATCTGTATTAAATCTTACACTTGATCTCTATATCATTCATTTAAAACAGAAACCTCCATCAACAATGTTATCCAAATTTTTTTTTTGAACATAAAAAAGTAAGATGAAAAAAGATTATATTTGTTTATTTTCAGAAGCTATTTTCTATCTGAATTACGATGAAAAAAAACATTTTTTAAGTTTTATGTATGTTTCTTACTGTCTTCATTTGCTTAATGAGAAAATAGTATTAAAGCATCACAAAACAATGGTTTTTTACAAGAAAAATTACCAAATACATCAGTTGTCTGTTATTCATCATTCTATTAGTAAACAGTTTTCGTTATTCCATCTTACTTACGTATTTCTTCTAAGTACTGAAATATATTGACAATTACATAAGAAAATAACCTTGGTGGTTATATTTTCATTAAGAAAATGTCTACATCATCAATACAAAACATTTCTACCGAAATGTTTTATTCATTTCATTGGGCAAATAGCAACTTTGACCAATTGAACATATTTTTACTGAATGGTGTTGGGATTAATAATCTTGATTGTACAATATCAAGTCTATCAGAACACATAACAGGTGCAATATTAAATGTTCGAGCCACAGACAAACTACACGTGAGTATTCGTTACAAGAGGAGTTTAACATTATCATATGATCTAGAATTTTCATATCTTATTCATTAAATAAGATCTAATCTAACACTAAAGTTTATATTTGATAGACAGTCTGTACGTTCAAAATACTTAATATTCTTTCTCATTGGCAACATATTTTATTTCTTCACTTCAATATCTCATCGGTATCATCTATATATATATATAGGTGTACCTTTGAGAGACGAAACCAAAGCGAGATTAACCCTTATGATTGATATTGTATATCCTTCGTTAAACATCGGTTCTAATCTATTTGTTTTATCAGACATGTTTGTTGCTATGTATCTTTGATATTTTCCAGATGACCAATTTTTCAATTTTAGAAAAAGTTGAATAGTATAATGTAGGTTCGATTAATCAATTTTTTTTTACATTTCGAGTTAAGACTAATAATAAATTACTCAATAAATTTACTCTCATAACTGCAGATGAATTTATAAATCAAAATGAAATTGTTAGCGATTGAGATTCAAATCTACCATATACTTACGGTCAATATATATTTTCTGTTGGTTCAAACGGTCTCGTTTTTAAGAATACAACATCTTATTTTCAATCATTTAAGTATATCATGGTATTCTCACAGAATTATTCTTATTCGATTATCTTTGAAGTGGAAAAATCTGTTAATTATATTAAAATAATGGATGATGATATTTATATTGCTCTTGTAATTCGTTTTTCCTCCACACTAAGTTTGTTCCGTAATGTTGAAGAATACGTATATGTATAATTAGCATTGAAACAAGAAGAATTAATGATGAAGAGTGATCTTACATCGTTTTCGATTAAGTTTCTTAGAAAATATTGCCACTTTGTTTTAACGATGAGTTGATCAATCCTTCGCACCATTTGCAATATAATAGTTCAATAAGACACATGAGTGTTTATATATCGTGATTGACAATGAAATTTGTAAGTCAAACGCAACAAAAAGATACTTGAAGATCAATATCCATGATATTTGACATTGTATTATTGAAAAAGTGGAAATGTTCTTAAGAATAGATTGTATGTCATTGAATTTAATGAATGAAATTATGAGTAATATTTGAATGTATGCACGATACTCGTACAAAACGAGATTAATATATTTGCATCAAACTACAAACAGTGGCGTATCCAGGATTTTTAGACCAATGGGCAAACTTCTCTTATGCTAGAAAAAAATGATGGGCGAAATGGGCAAGATTTTCATTGATGGGCCAAAAGTTTTTTGACCAACCAAGTACTGATAACGGAAAAAAAGCATGAAAAAACTGAAACGAGGTTTTTCTAATGAAATATGCATAAAAGTCAGATCTTAAGCACGCTCTACCAAAAAAAGTCAATTTTCGTTAAAAACATGAAAGTTGAGATAAGTGTGNAAGATCGTTACAGCTTATCCTGGGAGTACGTGGGAGTACATGGGAGTACGACATTTTCGCTTTTTCCCCCTTGGTCCATCGGCATTTGAATATTATGAAGTGTTAGAGAAATAATCTGATGACAAAAATTTATAATGATAGTCTCGTTGATTTTTTTCATAATGCAATATCTACTCGATAAACTTCGAAGACAAGGAGATTTATGAAGAATGGAACTTAGTTGTTCGACATTACAGCCTCGAATATTCAATGTTTGAATAGTACAATAAATGGGCCATGATATTTGGTTGATAAGATCTATATCGAAATCCAATATAAGATTACGAAGAGTAGGCTTTGCAATAATTACAGACACGGAACGAAGAATATCAATATTAATTTTTGAAGTTGCTGAGTGAATTGAAAGTGATTTGAGTGGACAGATTGATGCAATATGTTGCAAGATAATATTCAATTGAGATTGTTCAACATTACATATGGTCAATGAGCGAAGCTGAATGAATTGATGAATGTTGAAAAGCGACAAAAACAATTCAAAATAATCTTTTTCTTCACTCCAACTTATAAAGCGAAGTGATGCGACATTTTTTGGTTGAATAATTTTCTGAACACGATGAAAGTTCGCTTTTGATATTGACGTGAAATCAAGCTTATGTCGATTGTAAGTATTCGTCAAGTCATAGAAGAATGTAGAAATGTATCGAATATGAAAAATTATTGCTTCGACATCTAAATAGTCGAAAATTCGATGGAAAAGTTCAGGAGGTAAGTCTTGAAGAGACATTGTTCGTTTAAATGTTGACTGATTACTCGAAACTTGCGGCGATTACGTTTTCAATTGTGAAATTTGCTCTATCAGTAAACCAAGTCGTGTCGTCAATTATTGCAATGTTTTGATGTCGCTTTGCATTGAAATAAAAAGTGCATGTGAGATTCTTTATGAGTCATTTATCTGCCGAGAAAAAGAACATAAAAAATATTCGTCATTTCTTATTTAACTTGACAGAAGGAAAAAAATTGTGAAAGAATAAAAAAAGAATTGAGCAAGACAATATGCTTTGTAATACAATCCAATTTTAAGCAGATAGAAATTGATTTTAATTTGTTTTTTTTTTTGTCAAAAATTGTTTAGGTGGATAATGACTCATGTATAGTATGTAGTGATAATTTTCAATAGTATTACATGAAAATCATCTATAGACACGATCTGCATAACAAAATGTCGATAATTAAGGCAGTAGTGAAAATGACAAGAGAATAATATAGCAATAAATGTGACTTGAAAAATGTTTAGATGTAGATTAGAACTGAACTGAAAATATTCCTATATTCACTTATGTAGAAGAGAGGAAGATCAGTTGGATGCAGTATTATCACAACAATATTTATTTGATCACTTATAATGGAGTAGATATGATTAGGACGTCCTTACTTATCAACTAAAATCATCTTTAAAACAAATCTAATAATATAATTTTGTGCAAGACAAAAACATGGTTTTATTAAAGTCAAAATAAAATTCGAATAATATTCTTTTTTGAAATAACGCACAAGGAAAAAATTTGTTATTTATTCTCTTTTCTTCTACCATAGCTTCGTTCGTCAACATTTGATCGGCTTTCTATGAAGCCAATACCATTCTTCCAACTCAATTTGTAGCAGCAGTAATTGCATAACAGACAATACTAATACTTATCTTTAAGTTTTATCGATTGAGGATTAAAGATATTGTATATAATAGCTTATATTAGCAATGAGGAGGATGATCGCAAGACTTCATTACAAAATACAACTTTCTGAAATGAATCCGATTATTGTAATATTGCATGAAAATTTGATGAAGACTATAAGCAGTAATCAACTGAATAATATTCGAACTAATCCATGTCAGTCTTTGATTATCGCTAGTAATTCATTACTCTACCTCGCTTTTGAACAAATGCTCTAAACTTGAATACAATCATCGTTGGCAACGATTTCAAACTATTGCATACGAATAGTGGTAGAATCACTGAAAATTATATTAAACCGTGAAGAAATCATCAGGATTTGGAATCAATTCAGTATTTCAGTACGTAGAGTTTCTTGAGAACCAAGTCACAGTAATCTTTTGAATTAGGGCATCAGGAGAATGTATGTATCGTTGCTCGCCTTACCGATTATCACTACTAAGAACACAAATAAGACTACATTTCGTTATTTTTGGAAGAATTTACTCTATGAGGACATACTTAGATCAGTCAATTTATGTATGAAGTAAAAAAGTAAATGCTTTTCTAATTCTAATCTTCAAGAGTTTTGCAATATTTGCCTTTTCTTTCGTCTTTCTCATGTGTATGAATTAGTTAAATAACAAGCACATGCTGACTTGTTTGTCTACCATGCAGACGACTACTTGATAAAATTCTGAGTGACGCGATATATTGATCATTCTATTTTTCATCGGTGGCATTAGTGCGCGAGATTTATTATTGAAATCATAGGAAATAAAAAAAGTACGTAGTGATCTCTCTTCTATTCTTAGTTTTAGATTTCATCGTGTAATACGGCTGTTTACTATATTACATTGCTCCAAGTGTCAATTCTTAATAAAAGTGCGTTACCGTTTGACTTAGGTCTGCATTTTGTCCTTTCATGTCGTATATTTTTCGCTTTTGAAAACACTAAAAATTTCACAGTGTGAATGTGAAGAGCAAATTCACAGTCACCTGCACCCTAAGCTTAAAATGATTGTTTTCTCTTCTTAAAAACAATGCCGCATTTTTATTAAAGAAAGCATGCTCATTTGAACTTATTGTCAAGATGCTCTTAGCGTTCTTCTGAAACGGGTGTGGCTGTGTGGGCCTGGATATGGGTATGAAAAGAAACATCCACCCCACAACCATCCACACTCGCCCACACCCACACCCTAATTTTATTTGTGACAAATAGAGATGATTTTAAAGAATTTGATTTTGCTACAAATTCAAATTCCCCATCATATGAAGCATTTTTGAAAACTTTGCCGAAAAATCAGATTAGTGTACTATTTCGCCTAGGAAGGCTTATATTGGTTTCACACGAAGCCTATCAGCTTTCGAAACCTTACTAAGGTATTGTGAAGTTCCATGAAATTTCATAATTTCAACAGGATATGTAATAAGAAAGAAGTAGATCCTACGACTACTAGACTCTGAAGTTGTTCAGTTACCCGTGCAGTTCTCAAGCTCCAACTATTATACGAACCTATTGTCAATTTGACAATTCCTTGTTAGGAATGAGGAACGACTAACACATCAATGTAGAGGCATGGTGGCAATCGCCTAGTCAACACATGATTTATTAAATGATATTCTATCCAAAGAAGAAAGGCGTATTTTTTTCCTACCAACATCTTATCTATTTGGTTAATAATCAATGATATACTAAAAATACAAATAAATATAAAAGCACATATTTACTCCAACATGAAGTAGATTAGTTTGCTATGGTAGATTTACTTGCTTAAAAAGAGACTACTATGGATGAAATAAAATCTAACAAGCATGAAATATGAGAATTTTCCTCATGAACTATTTTGTTGGCACCAATGTTGATGACTGTAGTTCAGGAAAACGATGATGTTCTCCTGATATTGTAATGGACAGAGATATAGAACTACGCTGTTATTGTCAACTGGTATTGTTTTTTCATTAACAATATCGGTCTTAGTAGACCAGACTAGTCTGGACTGGCTATTCAATTGATATTAGTTATTCTTTTTTTTTCTGGTCATGTGCAAGTTATGTGTACCTCTTGGTCAATACAACGGTTTCTTGACAAGTTCTGATTTGCTACTGTAGGTTTTTCTCTGCAGACCTCAATCACTGAACAGAGACCATACAGAGTATATGCACTGATTAATATTTATTCGAAATCGATACGAATAAGTAACTGTATACTTGATCTGCTTTCCACTTTTATATTATTCGCGTTATATTGATTTTATTTCAACAACATAGATTGATAAAATGAATTCAGTATGTTCTACTGAATCTTCACTGAATAGAAAACTATAATGCATATCTTCTTCCAGAAATAGTCTTCGACATAATTGAGAAATGTTTGTTTTACGAACAAAAATATGTGTAAAAGGCTTGGAGAAGTTAAGATCATCTGGTAAGAAATCCTCAACAAAACGAGACTACAAGGAAATAGTTTATGATTAAGCAAACCTATATGTTCATCGAACTAAATGTACAGAAATTAGCACACTGAATTTTATTTATCCTCTAGAAATCAATATCATTAAAAAATACGCAATAAGAATATAGTTAACTAGTAATATAAAGTAACTCGACATCATTCATTGGGCAATGACAAGAAGTAAACGCAGGATGTGGGTGTCAATCCTTTCTTCATACTCGCTTATATTGCAACCATCCACACCCGCAGTCCTCACCCATACCCAAACTCGTACCCACACTCACACCCACAATGTTTTTTGCCCTGCTGACGTAATTGATAAAAAAAATTAGTTTTAATTAATAAGCTATCGATTTCAAATAAGGTTTTAGGTATATGAAAATAGGGTACCGATATTAGCATTGTATGTATTTTTGATCCAAATCTCACTGGTACTTACACAGATATTCATACCTTCATCTGTCCATTGCATGAAGGTCACTATAAAAACATTTTCATAGATGGATTAAAGGATACAATCATGTGTGAATAGTTAGAACAAATATTTGGAGTATTTGATTAAATAAAAACCTAATTAACTTGCTTATGCTTTTTATTATTTCGTTAAAGGATCACTATTATTGAGCAACTCTAAGTAGGCATGAAAAAAAAACTAGATCAACTGATGTTTGATATCAATATGAAACAATGCTTATTTCGTGAGTTCTGTTATGTTTCTGTCATTACACACTATACAGAAATAGTTCTCATTTCTAATTAGTCATTATCAATAGATTAGATTAGAAAATCAAATTAAGGCAGAATTCTTCATAAACACGTTTCTGATCATGCGCATTATTCATAGATCGATTCATATCTTACAATGTAGGTCATCTTCGAAAGAGTGAGCTAAGATTCAATGGCCATACGTCAAAATTACTGAAATTTTTTCATTCTATCGATGTTAACCAATCAGCAAATAATTATGGAAGGCATTTTTCATTTTAAATAAAAAATATTTCGTTTGTTGATTAACGTGCGTATAGGCAGTTGAATACTATGATAGTGACTTCTACCTCACTTAGCAAATCTACGTTTTGTTTTATTAGCAGAGATAGATATGTCAAAAAAATATTTTTTTCTAGATCATGTCTCTTTCTAGTTACGATAAATTTTTAATTTTTGTATTTCATCATAATTCCGTTTATCTGTTTTCGATATACGTTTCGAGCGATATTCCACTCTTCTTTTTCGATTGTTCTTCATTTTCTACGAGATCTAGTAACTAAAGATCAAATAATTTCTGTCCCGCTTGTGAAGCGTTAGTTCTATTAAAATTCGAGATACCCTGAGCATTGATGACAGCTTCGATATAAACTGGAATCTATTCGATCAATCTTTTCTTGTAATAGTATCGAAGTGTAGATTAATTGAATATATCCATACGTGAAAAAAGAAATCTATGGATTTTGAAGCACATCAGTCTGAATATTGTTTATTTATCGAATAGAAATAGCAAATGACAATGTAGTAAAAGAAACATCAGTCTCTGATGAGACAAAATTACTAGTTTATATTATGTTTACTTGCTTGTTTTTACTGAACGTTAATTTATTATTTTTTTCATTCGTGAAAGTTATTGATTCAATATAAATCATATTTGAATAAAAGCTTTATTTTATTGTTAATTATTCAGTATAATGAGCTTTATTTAGCTCAGCAAGTTATTTTTCCTATAACAGATGCTTCTCTATTACTAAAGCAATGTCACCAAGTGCATAGTTTAAATAACTAGTTTATATAAAAATGATTCAAGAAGAACGAAAACATTAAGTTTTTGTCATCTATACAAGTCAATATGAAATAGATACTTCAATTCAAACATGTATTTATTAAGTCAAATTAAACAAAATGTAATATTATATGCAAGGAATTGAATAAAGCGCTTGAATATCGATGAAAAAATGAATAAAAAAGTGAATTAAACTTCTAAATAAATATTATAAACTATTTTTATATTATTCAAAGCATGAAAAAAAAAAAGAAAATCTCTAAACTCCAGCTTTTTGTAATCTTAATAGTTCAACTTGTTGATCAATATAAAGCTAAATTAGAACAGAAGAAATTATTCTAAAAGAAAATAAACAATATATTAGCATACTCTAGTGATAGCTTTCAATAATTGATCTATTCGATCAGGAAAATTTTCTATTGGATGAAAATATTGTGAACGCAATAAAGAATCTTGTTCTTCTGTGATTTGTGATCTACTTAGAGTTTTTATTCCTAAAATTTACAATAGATATTTGTCATCAAACTTAACTAAACATATTTACCTATCCAATGTAAAAATTGATTTAGCATAAATGATAAAATATCTTGATCTTGGATTTGATTTGATTTTCTCGAGCATATCGAAAACTATCATTAATAATTGAAATAAACATACTTAAACATATAAATACAACTAATAAAATAAAAATACTAAAACATAATGGACCAATAACAGCATCAGCTCCTATTAATTCACTTGCATCAAATTTCATTAATGTCATTTCAAAAAGCATTTGTGCACTTGATAATAAACTTGAACATGATGACATGTTTGATACAAATAATAAATAGAATAAACTAAGAAAAGACATAAATACAATTGAAAACATCATAGAAAATTAAATAAGTTCTTTTCGAGCATATCGAAGTGTTTCAGTAAACAATGATATACGTTGATTAAAACGAAATAGATAAACAAATTTAATCGTACCAAAAAAACAACAATAACCAAGAAAAAATGTTAAAAGATCATTTACATAAACTACTAATTGTAAATTAATATAATCATATCCATTTGTTTCTTTAAATAAACGACTAATACGTTTAAATTCTTGAAAACGCCAAATATAAACTTCAATCCTACCTAATGAACAAATAATTATACCTAATTCAATAAATGATCGAAATTGATGAAAATATTTTAATTTTAATTCAAATAATAATCGAATTTCGATTATTATAAAATAAATAATAAAGAACATATAACATATTGTACAAACCAATTGTAAAACTGATGTAAATACTAAAGCAAAGAAAATATTAATTTTTATTAAAATTAAATAAAATTAATTTTACTATAAAAATTCAATGGTTCAAAACGAGCTGTTGAAGATATTGAACCTGTTGATAAAAATTCAACAAGAAAAATAACTGAAGTAAATAATTGAATATTTGGATTATATAATGTTAATTGAATAAAAATAGCTCTTGTTTTATCATCAATCCATTTTAATTCATGAAGTTTAGATAGATTACTTTTAAGATCTGATAAATGACCACGAAATTCATATACATAACCACCTCCACTATATGTTTCATGTTGACCTATATAAATATGAGTATCTAATTTATCACTTGTTCTATATTGAAATGCTTTCAAAATTGATGAACTATATTGTACTTCTTTTAATGTTTGATTCATCCATCCTGGTTGAAAAGCATATTTTTCTTCATTAAATAAACTATAATCATTGTTACATGTTGAAATAATACGCTGATCAGAACATCTATCTAATTTAATACGTAATTGCCTCATTGTTGACCAACCTATTATTCGATTAGACTTATCATTTATAAAACCATTCAAATTCCGCGGGTTTTCACCATTATACCATTGTTGAGCACGAAGATTTGATACAAAACTATTTTCTAACCAATTCCAATATTCATGGATTGTTGAAATTTATAAAGATTTATTCGTTTAGAAGAATAAAAATTGAAATAAAATCAATAAACCTTTGTATAATCATAATTGATCTGTTTTGAATTGCAAAAATACTTTCGTAAATGATTAACTTGAAGAAAACTATTATATTCACTATTCGAATAAGCTATTATACAAATCAACGTCAAAAATATCAAATAAATGAAAAACTCTCGTATTATTGACCACATTTGGATTTCTTTTAAACGATATTGACGAGCATTAGCTAGTTGATTTTCATCAAGACGATTCATACATTTTCCAGATTGAGAATTATATAATGAATCATACTACAAAATGAAAGCTTTTCTTTTATTATTTTTTTCTATTGAAACGAAAAAAAGAAAACAAACCTCTAATGAATGAAGATATTCTTCATCATTATTTAAACTAATGCCATAATCGTCTATATATTCATTTGCTTCTTCATCCTCATTTGAATTTCGAAGAAAATAATCAAAAAATATTGCCGTGCAAATAATCTTCAAGAAAACATTCAAAAAATAATTAACTTTATTAAAAAAAATGAAACTTATACTTTAATAGGTTGAGTAAGTAGAATTTATGAAAAAAATCCAGTCATAATTGATGTTAACCATTTTTGTGTTTTTAAATCTCCAAATTCAATTCCACGAACAATGATAAAAAGAATTGAAGTGGCTATAATTAAAAATGAAAGAGCATACGTAATAAATAAGCACCACCAAGGAAATCTTATTATAATTCGTTTTCTCTTAGTTGAATTCCTATTTCTTTGATTACTAAAAGAAAGAGATCGAAATTAAAAAAAAAATATTTATGTAAAAATCCACTTACATTTGTAAAAATGGTTTAATCGTATGCAAAATCTGATATATTCTTGAAATTTGTTGACAAGTTCGAATGTGTCGAAAGAATTGAACAATTAAAAGACTTGGAATTAATGACAATAGTTCAACCATGATACCAATGCCAATCTAATATAAACAATTAAATAAATTAAAATTTTTCAAATCAAATTAAACTTGAGCGATAAACTTTAGAAAAATACTCTTTCAATCAGTAAACCGTTCTTAACAAATATTAATCTGTTTATCTGGATAACAAAATTTGAAGAAGTGTTGTTTTTTTTTCTGTTTTTGAACAGTGACTTATGCTGATATTATACTTCGATGAGCATTAATTTCTAGAGATCTAACCAAGGGGGAAAAATCTCACTCGGGCATTCCGAATGGCTAGGATTGGATCGGAATGGCAGGGAATGGATCGGAATGGCTAGGAATGGCTGGGAATTGTTCGGAATGGATCGGAATGCCTATGAAATAGATAGAGATGTGTAATTTTCTCATAACTTTAAATTCGAATTTTAACATCTTAATATCGCTAGAATCGTCAATTTTTAGTGTTCAGGTGGTGAATTTGCGAACATTCACAAGTGTTGGAAATATCCACATTTTCGTATATAGGATTTT
>CAJNSZ010000445.1:45003-56514 GCA_905329745.1 Rotaria sp. Silwood2
AATATCACGACTGTTCGATCTTCGGTGTTCTTCATCTGATTCATGAGACACAGTACGATGAGAATAATTTTCCTGTTCTTTCACGTTCCCTTAACTCTAGGAAAACAAAGCGAGTCATCAACAGAGCACATACGACAACAGCAGCAATCTCTATACACTTCTGAAGTTCTAGCTGTTGTCGAATCGGAATCGAAATGCTGTGACAAGACAAATCCAAAACATTACGACCAATATTCTCATAGCACTGTTCCAGAACAGCAACATGATAATCGCATTAGTTCAAAACAACGATCCAACAATCGCGACAATAGAAACGTGGAAGAACAGGAAAATTATTCTCATCGTACTGTGTCTCATGAATCAGATGAAGAACACCGAAGATCGAACAGTCGTAACAAAGGACATACTGAAGATCACGAAAATTATTGCCGCGCTAATGCTCCCATAAAATCGGATGATAAACGCATTCCTTGCCAATGGGGATCAAACTGTCGTGATATTGGAGATGCCAAGCATCGCGAGAAATACTCCCACCCATCTAATGCTCACAAACCAGATGATAAACGCATTCCTTGCCAATGGGGATCAAACTGTCATGATATTGCAGATGCCAAGCATCGCGAGAAATACTCCCACCGATCTAATGCTCACAAACCAGATGATAAACGCATTCCTTGCCAATGGGGATCAAACTGTCGTGATATTGGAGATGCCAAGCATCGGGAGAAATACTCCCACCCATCTAATGCTCCCATAAAATCGGATGATAAACGCATTCCTTGCCAATGGGGATCAAACTGTCGTGATATTGGAGATGCCAAGCATCGGAAGAAATACTCCCACCCACCTATTGCTCACAAACAAGATGATCAACGCATTCCTTGCCAATGGGGATCAAACTGTCATGATATTGCAGATGGCAAGCATCGCGAGAAATACTCCCACCGATCTAATGCTCCCATAAAATCGGATGATAAACGCATTCCTTGCCAATGGGGATCACATTGTCGTGATATTGGAGATGCTAAGCATCGGGAGAAATACTCCCACCCATCTAATGCTCCCATAAAATCGGATGATAAACGCATTCCTTGCCAATGGGGATCAAACTGTCGTGATATTGGAGATGCCAAGCATCGGGAGAAATACTCCCATCCATCTAATGCTCACAAACCAGATGATCAACACATTCCTTGCCAATGGGGATCGAAATGCCGTGATATTGGAGATGTCAAGCATCGGAAGAAATACTCCCACCCATCTACGGCTCATAAGTCAGATGACTAACGTATTCTCTGTCAATGAAGATTGGACTCGTGTAACATTGAAGATTCTAAACATCGGAACATGTACTCCTATTACACATTTGAATAAAAAGATAACAAAAGGGCAAATCTGTCAGCATATGAGCGGATGGATGAGTGAGGAAATGGACGCTCACTCCATCCGATTTTCGCTTCAACACTAATTAAAAATAGTATAGCGTTTCGACCGGCATCTTCAGTGAGTTTATTTAAGCACCCGACGATGTTCTCTTGAATTGCTAGTTCTGCGAATAATATTATTGATCAATAGAGTTTGTGATACGATCAAACTGTGCAAATACAGTTCTAGAAATGATCGCTTTTAGCGCAAATATTATGCATCTCTTTTTGTTGGTGTCTATAAAAGAATTTTCAAAAGAAGTACACATTAAGAATACTGCAGTTATGATATTTTACGAAACTGCAGAAAAATTAAGGCCACTGTAGCTTTACAAGAATAGAACAGCAATAACAAGAATCAAGTTCAATTTGACACAAAGACTAAAAAACAAAGAGAAAAGAATAAAAGGCACAAGGGATGAAATGCATTTAATTTTGAACGCCTGATAGTTTCGAACAATATTTAAATTAAAAATAATACACTAACAATACAAAATTTTCATTTTCTCTCGAAAAAATAGGCATGAATCAAAAAAAGAAATGACATCGTCAGTGTTAAAATTGAAGTGGTTCTTTAATATTGAGTAGTAGATGGATTGGATCTCTTGGTTTTATGGTAAGAATATGACTTATTGTAGGAAAAATCTTTTCTTCATTTGTGAAACATACTTGCTATCACACCGTGAATCATTATCGAAATCAACAAAAAAAAACATCGAAAAAAAGAAAATTGAAGCGTTTATACTAATGTGTATAAATAAACTTGGTTCATTATTTTGGTATTTGATGAACGTATAACAGTAGAATCAATAATAATACGTTGTTGCAACTATTTACTATTAGAAATTCTATCTGCTACTTGTGTAAAATAGATAGATGATGCTTTGAGATCCATAGGTGAAGGAATCCTTGGTTCTTAAAAGTGATTATGTGAGATTTATTAATTTATTGATAAATTATAATATCATTCACGTCTATTAAATATATTTGTAAAACATGATGTTGAATCAGATTAAATGTAAAGACAAAAAGATTCAATTATTCATTAAAAATATTCCAGTTATTTATCAAACAAAACAAACTTTATTTAATTTTAAAGTATACTTTTAAAAACTGAATAAAAAAAATTGGTTTTGAATTTTTTGTATTGAAATAAAAATATGCCATTGGTCTTTTAAAATCTTATTATATGAAACATGTGATATTAATAATATCATTGTTTTTGTACTTGTTGAACATTAGCAATAAGATCTTCTATATTGATTGTTTTACATTTTGTTTTTGTTATTTGGTTAATCTTCTATTTTGAAATATTCTTTGTAGCTTTTTTCATATATACCGAAATTATATTTGACTTACACTATAGGATTTATTAGATTGAATCTGATTCTACAATGTAAATGTAACTTATGATTAACACTCGATAAAATACAAATGAAATCAACGTATACACTTGTTAATTCATTAATCATATTCCTATTCTTCATTATAGAATCAATATGATTCAGATACAAAATATTTTTCTTTATTGTCTAAAATAAATATTTACACTGAAAATCAAAAAAAATATTTAAAATTCGAATAAAAAGACATCAAATTTGGACAAGACTCGTTTGTAGCAAAGGAGTTCCGAGAAACTCTTGAGTGTTTGTATGGAAATATTTTATTGTAATTCTCATCTCTTCAAGAAATAGTTTCAAATTATTAATTACTATCAGTTCCCACAATCTAGTTGATCGAAAGTGCAGATCAGGTTTCTAGAGGGTAAATATGGCTTCTTGAAATTTTATGAATTTTTCTAAAGTCTTTTAAGAGTTAGAAGCTTTAATCTGAATTGAAAGTGATCTTCAAATAGTATCATTTATTTGAATGCCTTTTACAAGGGAACATTCTCAGATGTCGAAGTGCTTTTCAATGGAGACTTGGTGCATCTTATAGACCTTAGTGAACTATCTGCCCTAAAAAGAGTTCGTGCTTATGGCCAGTTTCTGAGCAGATCGAACGTTTTTAGTTCTATAGCTGTATACATCTACGACATCTAAACCAGGTTGTACAAAAGTGATCTTCGATTTCGGCGAAATTTTCGGCGTTTGTAGAATTTTTAATTCTAAGCATTTCAACAAAAAAATCTTCTAAACGCTTTTGTTTTGACGAAGATAGACTCAAAATAATTTAAGCAGTAGAAGCCCAAAAACTCTCAAAAAAAAAAAAACTTCCTGGAAGTTTTCAAGAGCTTGTGGGCTTTTACTACTTAAAGTATCTTGAGTCTATTTTCGTCAAAACAAAAGCGTTTAGAAGATTTTTTTTATTGAAATGCTTAGAATTAAAAATTCTACAAACGCTGAAAATTTCGCCGAAATCGAAGATTACTTTTGTACAACGTGATTTAGATGCCGTAGAAGTATACAGCTATAGAATTAAAAACATTCTATCTCCTCAGAAACTGGCCATAAGCACGAATGCTCTAGGGTGGACATAGTTTACTTAAGTCTATAAGATGCACTAACGAGAGAACCACCAGAGGTGTAACCTTCTGTTTTGACTCATTTATATCTCATTCGATCGAGCATATTGAGATAGTAAAAAGCCTAGAAGGATTTCTGCTCATGACTCTTCCTTCAAAAGTTATAGCCGTTTTACGAAATTTTCGACCCGTTCCTAGGTGTTTACCGAAAAAATCAAATTATTGAATTTCGATCTGAAATTTTACCCATAGATAGGTCTAATGTCCCTTAAAATATCCTGAAAGTTTCAGCCAAAATCAATGTTCCTTTCTCGAAATATTGAACTTTCAAGTGAACTCAGTTTCTCTGACATGCCAGTGGGAAACGACTATTTTTTGAGAAATCAATATCTCGAGAAAGAAACATTGGTTTTGGCTGAAACTTTCAGGATATTTTAAGAACCATTAGACCTATCTATGGGTAAAATTTCAGATCGCAATTCAATAGTTTGATTTTTTCGGTAAATACCTAGGAATGCGTCAAAAATTCTGTAAGACAGCTATAACTTTTGACGGAAGAGCCATGGACAGAAATCCTTTTAGACTTTTTACTATCTCAATATGCTCGATCAAATGGTGTGGATGTGGGTGTGGGTATTGGTGTGGATGTGCAGTGTGGAGGTTGGCATTCTCTTAAACTACACTCACACCCTCATCATTTACCATGGCCAAGGTCTGTCAAAGGAAGACCTTCAGAATCTCGTCAATACTAAGAGTGGTCTTTTATCGTTCAACAATTTCTTATCCACCAGTATAAACAAGAATGTGTCCATGGGGTTTGTTGAACAGACATTGGAGAACAAGAAGGACATCGTCGGGGTCCTCTTTATTTTGACAATTGATGTAGAAAGAGTCTTGTCCTCATCAACTCCATTTGCCCTCATTGATGAATATATGGCTATTGCAGGTGAACAAGAAATTCTCTTCGCGATGCACACAATTTTTCGTGTGAGTGAAATCAAAGAAAATGAAACCAACAAAAGGCTTTGAGAAGTCCAATTTACTCTAACAGACGATAACGATACACAACTGACTGAACTGAACAAACGGATGAAAGAGGAGCTGGATGGTGAAGGATGGTTGCGGATGGGTCGACTAATGCTCAAAGCGGGTGACTTTAATCTAGCCGAAGAACTGTGCAATGAGTTACTGAGGGATACGTCCAATGATTATGCGCGAACATATATTTACCACATGCCCGGGATGATAAAAGTTCATTAAGGAGATTATAAAGAATCAGTTAGGTTTTACGAGAAAACTGTTGAAATGAACCAAAAACTGCTTCCGAAAGATCATCGCAGATGGGCTCCTGTGTACCATAATATTGCTAGCGCTTACGACAGCATGGGTGATTACGCCAAAGCGTTGGAATATTACGAAAAAGCACTTAACATATCAAAAAATACTCTTCCTGAAAATCATCCAGACTTCGCTTTTTCTTATAACAATACTGGCTTGATGTATAACACCATGGGTGACTGCACGAAAGGACTGGAATATTACAAGAAAGCATTTAAAATAAGAAAAAAAGCCCTTCCTGAAAACCATGCAGATCTAGCGAATTCTTACGCCAGTCTTGGTACTGTGTACAACACCATGGGTGATTATACGAAAGAACTACAATATCATGAGAAAAATGTTGAAATATCGCAGAGAACTCTGCCCCAAAATCATCCAGACTTGGCTACTTCTTACAACAATATCGGCGTCGTGCATAAAAACATAGCGGATTACACAAAAGCACTCGAATTTTGCAAGAAGGCACTTAAAATAAGAAAGAAATGCTTCCATGAAAATCATCCAGAGCTGGTCTCTTCTTACGCCAGCTTTGCTCGTGTGTATTACAACATGGGTGACTACACGAAAGCACTGCAATATTACGAGAAAGGAAGTAAGAAAGAAAACACTTCCTGAAAATCATCTAGATCTGGTTGAATCTTATGTCTGCCTCGGTAGTGTGTATAGCGGCATGCATGATTACACGAAAGCGCTGAGTTATTTCGAAAAAGCTCTTACAATAAGAAAGAAATCTCTCTCTGAAAACGATCCAGACTTGGCTGCTTCGTATGACAACATCAACGTTGTGTATAGTAACATAAGGAATTTCCCAAAAGCACTGGAATACCTCGATAAAGCGTTTTCTTTGCGTAGAAAGGCTCTTCATTACTCACATCCTCTTATAAAAGCAACAATAGATAAAATCATTCTGGTAAAAAAACAACTTTAGTATGGTTTTTCCTCTATTTCTTTATTTGTAAAGTTTGTTCCCTTTTCATTCTCACATTTATGTTCATGCGCGCCCAATCGTGGTTACTCCCCTTGATCTGCCACGGCTACCGCAGAGGGTGTGAGTGTGGGTGGATGCAGATGTTGATTAGATGAAGGTGCACCCACACACTCTTTTTGCCTCTCATTTTTTATTTTAGCAAGACACTTTGTATTTTTTAAATTAATCTTCCAAATATTTAAGAAGAATTTTAATTGATAAATTAGAACGAGTCACAGCTAGTATACGATAAAAAATCATATAGCAAGATTGTCGATTTTCGTCTTTGATAGGTGTGCGTTTGCGTGTGTATGTGATAGAAGTCAAGACTAAGACGAATACCCACACCCTTAGCCAGTTCGCCATGTTCAGAACTTTGCAAACGAGGAACACAACTGTAGGCAATGTTCCGAATTCAAACAGTTTTTTGGAGACATAAAAGTGTTCCTTTTCTTACAAACAATTCGTAAAGAAATGTCTTCGTTTTTTATATAATTATTGAGTGGAGAAATGTCTGCTGAATTCAATGATAGAAAAACCATACAATAATCTTGAAAATTAACTGAGTAGTTAGTGATAGTTAGCGAGTAATTGAATTTATCTTTATTAGGAACATTATTGTTAAAAAGAACAAGAAACTAAGTAAAAAGTGGAATTACTGTTAAAAAGTTGAAAAAGAAATTTCAAAAGAGAAAGTCTCGAACGACGAAATTCTGAACAAGAAAAATCAACAAGTTCGAACACTAAAATCTCGAAATATAAAATGGTGAATAAAATAGAATATCGAATAGTTTAAACTTCGAAAATAAAATTTCAAAAAAGATCTTCTCCTTCTATTACCACTGATCTAGTTTATCTAAATACTCCTAGCAATCGAGAATTTTTCTTTCATCTTTCATCCGTCCACTATTTAGAGTGTAGGTGTGGATATGTGAAGAGACTATCCAAACCCACATTGACACTTATATAACCTCAATGCACTTCTTTCTTCGTAAATCTATCGAAAAGAATTAGTAAATGACAATGTAGTGAAAGAAACAGGTCTTCGATAAGACAAAACTAATAGTTTATATTATGTTTACTTGTTAGCTTTGATATATGTTTGTTTGTTTTTTCATTAGTAAACGTCATTTATTCAATAGAATTTGTATTTGAAAAAACTTTTAATTTTTTATTGTTAATTATTTTTGTATGATGCATTTTATTTAGCTTAGTCAGTCATTTTTCCTATGCCAGATCCTTCTATTAATAAAACAGCGTCACTAAATTCAATACCTGAATAGGCAGTTTAAAAAATAAAAATGGTTCAAGGAGAACGAAAACTTTCATTTTCATCATCTATAATAAAACGATATGAAATAAATGCTTATATTCAAACATATATATTGATTAAATGAAACTAAACAAAAGCAATATCAAATGCATACAATTGAATAAAACAGTTGAATATCGATGAAAACACGAATCAAAATTGAAAACAAAGTTGTATGTACATATTGTAAATTATTTTCACATTGTTCTACCCATGAAAAGAAAAGAAAATCTTTAAACTCCAGCTTTTTCTAATCTTAATAGATCAGCTTGTTGACTGATATAAAGCTATATTAGAAACAAAAAAAGAAATAATTCTAAAAGAAAATAAACGCTATAATAACGTACTCTACTGATAGCTTCTAATAATTGATCAATTCGATCAGGAAAATTTTCTATTGGATGAAAATATTGTGCTCGCATTCGAGAATCTTGTTTTTCTGTGATTTGTGATCTACTTAGTGCTTTCATTCCTACAATTAGAACAGATAATTTTCATAAAATTTAAATAAACATATTTACTTATCCAATTTAATAATTTGTTTAACATAAATGATAAAATATCTTGATCTTCGACTTGATTTTCTCGAGCACATCGAAAACTATCATTAATGATTGAAATAAACATACTCAAACATACAAATACAACTAGCAGAATAAAAGTACTAAAACATAATGGACCAATAATAGCATCAGCTCCTATTAATTCACTTGCATCAAATTTCATTAATGTCATTTCAAAAAGCATTTGTGCACTTGATAATAGACTTGAACATGACCAAATTTTCGATACGAATAATAAATAGAATAAACTAAGAAAAGACATAAATACAATTGCAAACATCATAGAAAATGAAACAAGTTCTTTTCCAGCATATCGAAGTGTTTCAGTAAATAATGATATACGTTGATTAAAACGAAAAAGATGAACAAATTTGATTGTACCAAAAAAACAGCAGAAACCAAGAAAAAATGTTAAAAGATCATTTACATAAACTGCAAGTTGTAAATTAATATAAACATATCCATTTGTTTCTTTAAATAAACGACTTATACGTTTAAATTCTTGAAAACGCCAAATATAAACTACAACACTTCCCAATGAACAAATAATAATACCTAATTCAATCAATGACCGAAATTGACGAAAATAATTTAATTTTAATTTAAATAATAATCGAATTTCGATTATCATAAAATAAATAATAAAGAACATATAACATATTGTACAAGCCAATTGTAAAACTGATGTAAATACTATAAATCAAAGAAAATATTTATTCTTATTAAAAATAAATAAAATTAAGTTACCGTAAAAATTAAGTGGCTCAAAACGAGCTGTTGGAGAAATTGAACCTGTTGATAAAAATTCAACAAGAAAAGTAACTGAAGTAAATAATTGAACATTTGGATTATATAAAGTTAATTGAATAAAAATAGCTCTTGTTTTATCATCTATCCATCCTAATTGATGAAGTTTAGATAAATTACTTTTAAGATCTGATAAACGACCACGAAATTCATATATATAACCACCTCCACTATATGTTTCATATTGACCTATGTAAATATATGTATCTAATTTATCACTTGTTGTATATTTAAATGCTTTCAAAATTGATGAACTATATTCTAATTCTGTTGATGTTTGATTAATCCATCCTGGTTGAAAAGAATGTTTTTCTTCATTAAATAAACTATAATCATTGTTACATATTGAAATAATACGCTGATCAGAACATAAATTTGATTTAATGCGCAATTGTCTCATTGTTGACCACCCGATTATTCGATTAGATTTATCATTTATATAACCATTCATATTTCGTGGGGTTTCGCCATTATACCATTGTTGAGCACGAAGGTTCGAGACAAAACTATTTTCTAACCAATTCCAACATTCATCTATTGTTGAAATCTATAAAAATTTATTTGTATAAAAGAATAAAAATAAAAAAAAAACAATAAACCTCCGTATAATCATAACTAATTTGTTTTGAATTGAAAAAGTATTTTCGTAAATGATGAACTTGAAGAAAACTATTATATTCACAATTTGAATAAGCTATTATACAAATCAACGTCAAAAATGTCAAATATATGAAAAACTCTCGAATAATTGACCACATTTGAATTTCTTTTAAACGATATTGACGAGCATCAGCTAGTTCATTTTCATTAAGACGATTCATAAGTTTTCCAGATTGAGAATTACATAAAGAGTCATACTAGATAATGAAAACTTTTTTTTTAAAATTATTTGTTCTTTGAAATGAAAAAGCAAACCTCGATTGAATGAACATAATCTTCATTATTATTTAAATCAATTTTATTATCATCTATATATTCATTTGTTTCTTCATCCTCATTTGAATTTCGAAGAAAATACGCAAAAAATATTGCCGAACAAACAATCTTCAACAAAAAAACATTTAAAAAGAATTAACATTGATGAAAATAAAATTTATACTTTGATAGGTTGAGTAAGTAGAATCGATGAAAAAAATCCAGTAAGAACTGATGTTAACCATTTCTGTGTTTTTAAATCACCAAATTCAATTCCACGAGCAATGATAAAAAGAATTGAAACGGCAATCATTAAAAATGAAAGAGTATAAGCAATAAATAAGCACCACCAAGGAAATCTTATTATAATTCGTTTTTTCTTAATTACATTAACATTTCTAGAACTATTAAAAATAAAGAGATTAAAATTTAAAAAAATATTTATTATGAAAATCTACTGACACTTGTACCAATGGTTTAATCGAATATAAAGTCTGATATATGGGTGAAATTTGTTGACGGGTTCGAATGCGTCGAAAGAATTGAACAATTAAAAGACTTGGAATTAATGACAACAATTCAACCATGATACCAATGCCAATCTTAAATTAATGAAAATTTTTCAAAAAAAACTAAAAATTTAAGGAATAAAATTTAAAAGAACACTCTTTTGATTTGTAAACCGCTATTAATAAATATTAATCTGTCTATCTAGATAACAAAATTAAAAAAAAAAATGTTGTTTTCTTTATGTTCTTGAACAGTGGCTTAATCTGATATTATGTCACGATGAGCATGAGTTGCTAGAAATGCAAGTGAATTGATAGAACATATTCAATATTAATTTATTAAATGGTACCTTCTGACTTTAATTGAACTTAAGCAAAATTGTTTCTGAAACAGAAGATTTCTCTTTTCCCCTCATATCTTAGAATACATCTAAAGGAATAGTGTGTCGAATATAATAGAAAATTCTTTCTTAATTATTTGAATTGATTAAAAAATGATGCTTTAATTAATATATTTAATTGAAAACATGTCTAATTTTTAGAATTTTAAGTTGAAAATCATTGAAGAGTAAAGTTACAGTGAACTCTTACTTTTGTTAATACAGAAATAGTCATCTTCAGCTATATCCTATACTAACCTTACATTTCATCTGTAATTTCGGATTTATTTTTTAAATTTCACTACAACTTCAACTCCGATCTTATCACATCAAACTATTACAGTTCTAAGGATCAATTTTTAGAAGATAATTTTTTTAAAATATACATGTTCAACAAATCTAGATTGTATCTAATAAATATTGATTTCGATAACATTTCCTTGCTACAATTGACTTCGAAACGAACGCATCAAGACTTATCAGATGATAAATCCAATTTCTTTCTGATTATTATCGAACAATGAAGAATCAGTAAAATAGACATTCTAACATTGAATCTTTTTTTTTTATAAATAGGTACTATTTAACAATCTCATCTATAAATTTTTGAAAAGCATCTCCGTAATTTAATTTTTTGTTTTTCTGCTTCTCACTCTCATCGTACAAGTTTGATCATTCATAGATCGATTAATGACCTTTTAAATATCATACACATGCATATATCTGTTTTCATTATCATATTTTTTCATTTGTTAGGTCTCATAATATCCACTGGAATTCAATTGAAGTCAGATAGAGATATTGGCTTTAATTTCAACTTTGATTTTAAAAA